>ML794571.1:314887-365253 GCA_009831015.1 Picea engelmannii
AAATCAAAATCGACAATTTTAGTTATATTGGAGAGAAATAGTTCCATTGATATGGAAAAAACCATGAAGGTGTGGTGAAGAAGGTATCAAACTTTGTTAAAATGATAGCGTTGTTTTCTTCCTTTAAGATATTAGTTGAGAGTATGGTGACGAAAACCCTGGCCATGTGTGAACAGAGCAATCTCCAAACTATGCATAGGTAGGTTAGTAGTCAAATTATTTGCATGGCAAAGGACAAAAATAGGTTGAACGTTTCAAACTTGAGTTGGTCGACACAAGAATTAAGAGGTATTGCATTTAATTAAGTATTCTTCTATGTGGTCGCCCTTTTTTTTTAATTGATTATATTAATTATTAATAAATAAATATATAATTTTAAAATTTTAATAATATTTTTTTTTATTTTCAAAAAAATTGTTTAATATAATTATATGATAATGATGATTAATGTCCACTAAGATCGAATTGGTCTATCAGACCTTAAGAGGCTAAGTGATTATTTTTGTACTCGAAAAACATTAATTAGGGGGAATGCTTCTATCCCCACTTTTAAAAATAGGAACAATGAGGCTTTACATCTAGGGTTTAGGGAAGCCCTACTTGACTGCTAAATTGAAGAGCTTGTGTATGTGAGGGATAAGGATTGACCCTCTGATTTTAAAAATTTCATCTTGGTAGCCTTCAATGTCCTTATATTTCCCATTTGTGAGCCACTTAACCCCGAACTCATTAGGGAACTCGTAAAGACTTTTAAAGTAGGAATTTGAGTCCCTTAAGAGAATCCTATTATTTTCTTTAGTATTGTGCTTTAGAATTTGGCTCTAGAACTTCTTAGGATCCAACTTGTATACTTGTCCTCTTGCCTTTTATTGATATAAATTAAAAAAAATTATTAATCAAAATCAAAATGGTTCAAATTAAAAACAAAATTAATCAAAATCAAAATATTATAAATATAATAATATAGTAAAATATGGTAGAAATATAATAATAATAATAATAATAATAATAATTTATTTTTAAGGTCACGACCAAGTGAGACACCAAACTGGTGTATGAGACCACCCCCTCCGCCCAACAATTTGAGTGGTAAAACCTATAGAGGTATACATACCCTACCCCCCTCTGGATTTGAACTTGTGACCTCTTAAGAGGAAACACATGTTCTTAACCATTAGGCCCACTCACAAAATAAGGAAAGAATACAAATGTCTTTTTTTTTTTACTTATTATAATTGAACATATTTTTTAAATGGTAGCATGTTATCCTTGGATTTATTATCTTCCCTATATTGAACCCTCTTGCAGTTTGATAATTCTATAGCTAACATGACATGTGAAGATTATAAATACTATTTTGTAACATGTAATATACTTTATTGTATATTACATTTAAATGTTGTTTCTATTAATTATATTATTATTGTCAAGTCATGTCTATTGTCTAAAGACTTGACTATATTCATTTGTGTATATTTATACACGTTGTTGTAACCCTAATTGACATTGAATTATAAATAAATATTGAATATACATACATACATACATACATGCATGCATACACACATATATCCAATGTTCTCTTCCAATTGGTATCAACACATTGTGTGCCTCCATGTGATCTTTGCTCAAGCATCCCCAACTCTCATCCTATGATCTATGTGATAGAGCTCTTTCCTTCTGCTCTGCAACCTCCTTTATACATTCTTCAACCCTGCGACCTCTTATATCCACCACTTTGCCATTGATTCTACAATCAACTCCATGCATGACCTCCTCTCTTCACTTTCACCTCCTCTCCACCATATATCCACCATCCAAACTCGTGACCCATTCTCTCCACCTCTCCCTTGATTCTCCAAACATGCAACCCATTCTATCCACCTTTCCCTTGATTCTCCAAAACCTAAGTTATCCAACTCGTGACCCATTCTATCCACCATTCCCTCACATAGACAAGCTTCTCAAGAAGTTGTCGGGAGCATCATGTATGTGTTTCATTTCTCCCTGGACCTTTCCTTATTCATCCACAATTCCATTTTCATATCTTATATACCTTGCTTCCAACTCATTGTTGATTTCCACTTTCTTCAGTTGAATCGAGAGTTTGAGTATCTTTCACTTCACTTTCCTTAATATCCACCTTTGTCTTCTTCAACCAAATTCTCCCTTCCTCTCATTGTAATGGATAGTTTGTGCTCTCTCGGTAACAAATAACTTGTTTTCCCTTATATCTGTATAGTGAAAGTAAAGCTGGTGCGGTGTGTCCCCTTCTTACAAACACACAACAATGCGGATATCAAAGAAAAATGCCAGAGAACCAGAGAAAAAGATATATGGATTAGATGGCAACCCTACCTCCAAGGTGGAATTGAGAAAAGGTCTTAAATAATTTTGTGTGGGCCTTATAAGTCAGTTGGATGACAAAATTAATAAATTGAATGAAGGATTAGCAAAGTGAAGTGGAAATTTAAATGTCATGAGAATCGAGCTCAAAGCAATTATGAATAGGAATAAAATCCCCAATAATTTAGTGAAAGTGAATAGAAGCCGCAATAATTCTAACTCACACTAGATTCCTCCCATATAACATTACTTGTCGAACATGGGGACATATAATAATTCCATGGAAAAGGATAAATGTATTGTTCCATAATTTGATGGATCAAATGAAAGAAAAGAAACAAGATGGGTAACTAAAATCGAACAATACTTTAGGTATTACCAAATTTTTGATGATGAAGAAATGTTTTATGTTGCATCTCTACATATGCATAAATATTTCCTATAGTAGAGAGGAAAATAAAAATATCTATCAAGAGACAAGGATATATTCAAAAATAAAATCTTCCTATCTTTTATCGACATAGAAGAAAAGGGGGTTTTTACTAAACTTGCCCAATCACAATAGTCTGTGTTATCGGACTAATCGGTAGGTGCAGACACTAACTGATCTCCCTAGATCCACCTGGATCTAGAACAAAACACACCAGAACATGACGCTTTCCTTATGTTTTAAATATTGAATTTACTAACTAAAGAGGGATGGGTGACATACCGTTTAGATGTCGCTTCCTCTTGCCATCGCCATCCTAGATCCATTCCGATGCTCATACAATGACGATCTTGCAAAATAATGCAACCAACCAAAGTGATAGCAATAGCATAAACTCAATATAAACCTATGTATGTGATCAAGGAATCATACAATAAAACAAAACAAGCTTTATAGGAAAGAATCATCTTACTGTATCATATTAAATGTGAAAGAGAGATTACAACCATGGCCTTGATGTCGTAAGGTACCTTCCAGCTGTCCTTCGTTCCCCACACACTTTCACTCCGAGAATTTTGAGAGCATAGATTTGATAATATTCACAATCTATCTTGACAAAGGCAAATCTCAAAGCCACTCCAACCAAGCTAATAATTCCAAGCCAACCAAAGCTACAAGCTAACTTTCTCCATGAGAAATCCTCTCCTTTTATAAGTTGAATATGATAAGGTGAGGAGGTTAGGATGATCCCACTAAATCATGAAAATGAGTAATATCCAAACCATTCGGATGCCACCTCACCATAGAAGTTTCTCCTTCTAGAAGATTCGAGAAAACGCTTGTTTTTCCCACGTGTAGGCATTCTCGCACCTTGCCTATAGAGAAACATGTGAATATCTCACACCCTAGATATGGTGCAACCTTCAAGAATCAAGCATTCTCGCACCCTGCCTATATAGCAACCTGTGAACTTCCTTTTTTACAGGGTTTTTACAAGGGAAACTGCAACTTCTTTTCTCAGGAAAAGTTCTTCTCTCTTCTCTCTTCAGGAACTCAGGCCACTGACCCCTCTGAAGGCAACAGATAGGTTTACATCCTTAACGTTCATAGGGATGATGAAAATAATGTGTAATAGAGATCCCCCCAAAGTATGAAGTTAGAACAAAGTGATAGCTGAAATACTTTGTCGAGTGTGTGTAGGGAATAAGAAACAGTCGGTCAGAAACCTGCCAACAAACAAAGAAATACATTACAATAATATATCATCACTGAGGTAGGCATTCCCATACTTAGAATACAAATGACTCAAAGCATAAATGCCGACATGCGAAGATCCATGTCAAGTAAGACAAGTCATGGCCACCAAACATACATTGTGGATCCATGCCAATATGACTCAAATCTGAACATAGCCACCAAAAATACACTATGGATCTATGTGTTAAAGACTCGCATTTGAACATAGCCACCATACATACAATGTGGATCTATGCAACAATACAAACTGAATATACTCCAATGAAACCTGAATCTGTCAGAAAAGATCCAGGGTCTTCATCTCCACCACTCTATAGTATGAATCTAACCATGTGAATACATGTGTCGAAGTCAAATATAGTAGAAACCACTTGATTACCGGTCATTAATGTACACCGTTAACAAGCGCGAGAGAAATCACCATTAATGTCAATGATTCCCAAGGTACACTAGTACAATCTAATGAATGTGAATTAATGAACTGAAGTCTAACACTCGGCGGAATCTCCCGATCAGGGGTCAATAATGAAAACCCACTGTCGAAACTTCCATTGAAACGTGCCATTGAGGCATGCAAGTTCCAAGGTACCAATTAGTTTCTAAGTCTAATTCATGGATAATGTGTTGAAGTCGAAAGGAAAAGACTCATCACAAGAGGGCCTTAATGTGTCCCACATCAATGACATGAAACAAGTAACAAGATTTGATGTAGATCAGAGTAACAAGTGATTTAGGACTGACTCAGGGATGGCCGATGCAATAGAAGGCTTAAAGACTTCATAAATGGCTGACGCAATAGAAGGCTTTCCGGGCTGAACTTCTCTTTGAACATATTGACGACACGACAGTTGTCTTGGAAACATTGAATCAACAACAGGGATCACAGAATAACTTGTAATCTTATAAAGGATTATGATCAGGAGACAAGTGGAATTTCCAACCTAGACATAAGGTGAGTGAAAGGGTATCATGTTCAAAAGTGACTCTCCCACATAATATAGGTTTAGATACATTTCTTTCCCAATTTTTTCCCCCACCATATCTGGCGAGTACCTCTTTATTTTTACGCAAGCTTGAGGAGGATAGCATATGCTTGTCAATGTAAGCTCATCCTTCAGACGATTCCCTCGGAGTATGTTTAACGAACCCTAGGAAGGAGGGGTTCGGTCCCATATGGACCTTTCGATGTTTGTTTAACGAGTCCAAAGAAAGAAAACTCAGAGGTTTTTCATGATTATAGAGTCTACAAAAACACTTAAAAGAGAACTCTCTCAGTTCCCTTTTGGTAAAGTAGTCTGATGAGACCGAAAAAGAGATAAACTATCTCTGAACAAACATTTTCTTCAAATACTTTAACGAGCATGAAAATAACAAGATCGCTCGGCAATCTTTTCATGTTTAGAGAGTCTGAAAAGAGCTTAAAGGGAACTCCAGTGGGTTCCTTTTTCGTATAACCCTTACGAGTCTGAAAAAGTTATAAAAGTATACTCAGTTACATTCTCATTGATTTACGAGCACGAGAAAGAACAATGACTAAGCTCAATAACTTATTCTATGTATTTACGAGCATGAGAAAGAACAAAGATTAAGCTCGGGATTGTTTTCATTTTTCCGCAAGCTTTAAAACAAAACAAAAATATGCTTGGGATAGATTTTAATTTTTAGACAAGCTTAAAAACTAAACAAAACTATGCTTGGACCTGGTTTCATTTTTACGCAAGCTTGAACAAGAGGAAACTCTGCTTGGACTTTCCAATGCATAACACATGGATGGTTGGTACTTAGCCCCCATCTTAAAAAACTAGCGGCTTAAATTCAGCATGAAGTCCAGAGGCTGAGGCAAATGCCCCCCAAGCTTCGTTTCATCCAACTGCAAAGGAGAATGAAATGAAGCTTCAAATACTAGATGAAGGACTTGACTCAAATAGAGAGGGGGAAAACTATTTCATTTTTTAACGATCTTGACATAGAAATAAGAACTATGCTCGTAGCCTCTGTTTCATTTTTAACGAGGTTGCTACAAAAATGCAAAAACTATCCTCAATTGGTTTCATTTTTTAACAAGCTTGAAATTAGAAAACTATGCTCAAGTCTGGTTTCATTTTTTAACGAGCTTGAAATCATAAAATCATGCTCAAAGACCTATGTTTCATTGTTTAATGAGGTTGCCTCAGAGACGCAAAAACTATGCTCGGAACCTCTATTTCATTTTCTAACGAGGTTGTCATAGAGACACAAAAAGTATCCTCGAAACCTCTGTTTCATTTTTTAACGAGGTTGCTGCAAAGACGCAAAAACTATCCTCGAAAGTCTTCTTGATCATGGATACCAAGAGAACAATTCTCTGGAAGGAGACCATGTCAAGGGACAAAACTTGTTCATGGCTTCCAAGAGGTCTTCACTGGAAGGAAGAAACACACTCTGGAAGGACACCATGTCGAGGATCGCGACAAGAGTAAAGAGATCAAGCTCTAGCAATCCTATCGAAGAGATCACCGTGTCAACTACTGGATCTAAGTCATCAGAAGTTGAATTCATGTGAGACAATGCCACATAATTGACCTATGGCAGGGGCAATACCATCTGCATATAAGAACCATTCAGGGAGGAAATCCAGGCTGGGTCAATGAATGAAAGTTGATCAACAGTCACAACCCATCCATCGTGAGGGAAAGATATCACACGAAAAAGAGTAGACACAATAGCTTTCATGGCATAGACATAATCTCGCCCAAGGAGTAAAGAGAAATCCAAGGGGTCTTGGACTACCATGACATCAATAAAGACAGTTTTCCCTCCCAAAGTTACAGGAAATTGAGGAAGGGTCCCTAAAGGTTGACTGGTTCTTCTATTAAAAGCTAACAGATTCTGCTTAACCGGCGCAAGTGGAGGACAACCCAAAGCTTTCCAAGCAATAGAGGAAAAAATACTAACAGACGAACCTTCATCTATCAGTGTCTGAGGAACGTCTCGACCACAAACCTGTACTATAATATAGAAAGGAATGTGAGAGGGAAGACGAGGTCCAGTTATCACACCCCAATCAAAACGTATGGCCTCATTACTTGGAGGGGGTTCCATGGGAGATGGAGGAATACCCCCCGACACGGTAGAGTCTGTATCAACGAGAAAAACGTGGGCAGAATCGGGTTTACTCTCTAGCGGGAGAGTAGGATCGAATGATGGAGAGATCAGATTGACCACGTGAGTTTCATTCTCCAAGGAGAGAATGGGGTCGACAGATGGAAACGGATCGACCACTTGGGTGACACTCTCTAACGGGAGAGTGGGATCGACCGAGGATGGGATTGGATCGACCATTTTAGTTTCACTCTCTGAGGGGAGAGTGGGATTGATCGAGGAAGGTATCAGATCAACCACTTTGTCAATTGGTTCAACTAAGGACGTGACCAGATTGATGACATGATCAACCAGATTGATTGGTGAAGGGACCAAAGTGATCATTCCATCAACTACAAGTGGGTTGAGAGCAAGCTTGCGATAAGTGGTTGGGAGTTGAGGCTTTGAAATAGTCACATCTTCCAGTAATTTGGAGGCTTTGTCCATATGAGGGAAAAGATGAGTTAGATGACTCCCTTTTCATAACATACATGGGAACTTGACTCTACTTTTCTTCTTCCCAACCGTATCATGACTAGTTGACGGGAGGTCATCAATATGTTGTTCAGAGGCTGATGACATGGGTTGGTCAGGGTGTGTAGGCCATGCTTCTATAACCTTGGGTATACCAGGGCAATCCTTAAGAAGATGGCTACTCTTACAAAGCCTACAAGGGTACTTGGGCTTACGAGTTGTTTGGGTGATCTTGAAATCATCAACACTCCCATCACGATTAACAGTAATTGGTCATTTTCCAACATGTTTGACAGTGGTTGGAGGTTTGGATCCTTGCTTAATTTTCTTCTTCTTCTTATTCACCAAGTTACTAGCTTCAGAACTTTCGCTCAACGAAGAAGATGAAATAGAAGGTGACATTGCAAGTGAAGAAGGCGAAGAAGACCTTACTAGTGAAGAAGGTGAAGGATCAACATGAGGTTGATGCTCTTGGGGGGAAGTGCTTGTGACTGAAGCACTAACTGCATTCGGGATTACCTGAGTGGAAAACAACCATACCGGTAATCCAATAGTGAGACCTAGAAGGCTCAAAGTAGAAATGTGAGGAGGACCAATGTTTCCATAAGAAGGAAAAACAAAAGGTTCCCCTAGAGAAGAGGTTCCTTCATTGGTCATTTCGGGAACTGAATCCATGAAAAATAAAAAATCCAATCTAGAGTCCACTAGGGAAAACAAACAACACACGCTAAAAATCTAGGAAGTCAGTAAACAAACAAAACCTTCTCACAATGAACGCACTAGTTGGTGATGAAATCCAACGTCGCGGGAACAATGTTAGAAGGGGTTGAGATAGAATGGGTGGAAACATTATGTTGACGACCTACTTAATGGACTTACACCTTGGTGCAAGCTCCCACACATAATCGTGGGTATACCCTCAAAGGAGCCCGAGTGAGTTTGGCCAACGTCGATTCCAGGTACCGTGAAGACTTGCCCCTCCACAATCACCTTGTGTAAAGACCCTAAAGAGATAGGCCAATAAGGTTACCAATCACTACAGTGATGCTAGGGAAACAGTCAACAGTCTAATCCACGCGCAAGGGCAGGGTATCTAGCCTGATCCACTCATCATTGTGGGCATACCTCTCAAGCGACCCCCATAATACACATAATCTCTACACCAAGACCAACAAAGTAGCGTGAGTAAATTTGCTAGTCTCAATGCAACCTCGTGATTGACCCTTGTGCTAGAAGGGATTCCCAGGACAAAATGTAATAAGTGGATTTAACCGCTCGCTAACTCAAGATTCTATGTTTGTTTGCAACTTTGGAAAGTTATCTTTCACACCTATTCCAAATCCCTGCAACTGATCTAATGTAGGTTTGCT
Source organism: Picea engelmannii (assembly GCA_009831015.1). Classification (NCBI taxonomy): domain Eukaryota; kingdom Viridiplantae; phylum Streptophyta; class Pinopsida; order Pinales; family Pinaceae; genus Picea; species Picea engelmannii. Next base: position 323,885 of record ML794571.1, read on the forward strand.
ACCAGGAAGTATAAAAATGTCTAATTAGTTTTTTATAAGTGCTTTATTTTATGGCTGTTGTTACTCAAGAGGAAAATGGCATGAACAATATGGTGTTTTGACGGACTCAAAAATTATGCAAAGATATGAAGATGCAATCTTTTCATTTCGATGAAAGCTATGCTACGAGAAGGAGAAAACATTTATCATTCCCATATGCACAATGTCCCAAAATATATTAAACTCATCAATATCAAGATTCTCAAGAAATGAGAAAAAGGTACTGGACACCAATGCACGATTCATAATTCATAATTTAAGAGCAAAAAACACCAAGAATCATGCAATTTCGCTACTTGAAATGCAAGGATGCCCCCAATCTAATATAAAGCAATAAATTAAATCTTTTTGTTTCAAAAATTTCACTAAAAGCAATATTGAACTTTCTTAAAACAAATAAACCCAAACTAAAAGTTCTCTTTTAAAGCGAACTATTCAGAAGAAATCTAATCTTTCCCTAAACAATTCTAAAGAAAACACATGCTTTGTAATTGAAAAACACTCAAAGCAAGAGACTAATCCTTCAAAACCAAACAAAGAAAAGATGGATAAAATAAACTCAAAGAATGTCAAGAAGACCGTAAACAAATCAATATAGGCTCTAAAAGTTCAATCCAGTTGTTCAAAGAAAAACTGGGCATCAAAAAATGACAAGACCCAATCCAAAAATTTTTACAAACAAGTTTGCAGGCTAGCAGTGTATTACAGTGTGAGAATCAAATATTCATAGAGGCTGAGAAAAGGTTGACTGCGAGGGGTTCGCACTGGACTTAACACCAGGGTGCAAACTCAGGTGTTTCTCGCAGGCCACTAAAGGGTATAGTGCGAGAATGCCTGTAAACAATCAAAAATTTGAAAAAAGACTAAATTTGAGTGAACTTTTAGATCCAGAGCGTCTGGATGGATCTCCCACAGACTCAAAGACCAGAAAACAAGCAATCAAAGAAAGGGAAACTAGACTAACTAGGAAACAATCTGATCCCCAGTGGAGTCGCCAATTTTGTTATCGGACTAATTGGTAGGTGCGGACACTAACTGATCTCCCTAGATCCACCTAGATCTAGAACAAAACACACCAGAACATGATGCTTTCCTTAAGTTTTAAATATTGAATTTACTAACTAAAGAGGGATGGGTGACATACCATTTAGATGTCGCTTCCTCTTGCCATGGCCATCCTATCTCCATTCCGACACTCATACAATGATGATCCTGCAAGAGAACGCAACCAACCAAAGTGATAGCAATAGCATAAACTCAATATAAACCTATGTATGTGATCAAGGAATCATACAATAAAACAAAACGATCTTTATAGGAAAGAATCATATTAGTGTATCATATTAAATGTGAAAGAGAGATTACAACCATGGCCTTGATGTCGTAAGGTCCCTTCCAGCTGTCCTTCATTCCCCACACACTTTTACTCCAAGAATTATGAGAGCATAGATCTGATAATATTCACAATCTATCTTGACAAAGGAAAATCTCAAAGCCACTCCAACCAAGCTAATAATTCCAAGCCAACCAAAGCTACAAGATAACTTTCTCCATGAGAACTCCTCTCCTTTTATAAGTTGAAGAGGATAAGGTGAGGAGGTTAGGATGATCCCACTAAATCATGAAAATGAGTAAGATCCAAACCATTCAGATGCCACCTCAACATAGAAGTTTCTCCTTCAAGAAGATTCAAGAAAACGCTTGTTTTTCCCACGTGTAGGCATTCTCTCACCCTGCCTATAGAGCAACCTGTGAACATCTCGCACCCTAGCTATGGTGCAACCTGTGAGAATCAGGCATTCTCGCACCCTGCCTATATCACAACCTGCGAACTTCCTTTTTTACAGGGTTTTTACAAGGGAAAATGCAACTTCTTTTCTCAAGAAAAGTTCTTCTCTCTTCTCTCTTCAGGAACTCAGGCCACTGACCCCTCTGAAGGAAACAAATAGGTTTACATCATTAACGGTCATAGGGATGACAAAAATAATGTGTAATAGTCTGGTACAGTGGAAGAATAATTTCAAGATCTAGATGTGTTGGGCACTGCTGTCCCTAATATTTTAAAATATTATATGCTTCAGATAGCCTTATTAGGGTTGAAGGAAAATATCTTAAATAAGCTCAAATTGATTGACATTAATGATATTGAGGAAGCTTATGAGAAATCTAAAATCATTGAAAATAAACTTAAAGCATATAAGCAACATACATCATGGCACTCACCCAATGAATTTAGCTATAAATGCATTCCCCCTCACAAAAGGACATTGCCACCAGATACAACACAAGATAAAGACCAATGTTTTAAATGTAATGAACCCAATTGGAAACCTATCCATAAGTGCAAGGAAAAATAATTTATTCATTGTGAAATAGACAAGAGTGAAAGCAACAAAGACGAGGAAGTAGAGGAAATATATTCTTCTGATGAATACAAAAATAATTAAGACTCAATAAATTACCACGAGTTAAGAAATAAAAATGTAAGTTCGACAAACTTTGTTTCTGCAAGAATAGGTATTTCTCAATCCCAAACTCTTAACATTTATGGTTATGTTAATAAAAATAAAGTAAAAATGCTCATAGATAGTGTTAGTTCACATAACGTCATAGATGTGAATATAGTAGGGAAATTAAACATATTTATTTATCCTACCTCTAAATTTTAAGTCTCCATCATTGGAAATAGGACAACTTCATGTGATGAGAAATGCCACAAGGTGGAAGTATCCATGAATGACTACAAATTAAAATATCATATGTATGTTATGTAAATCATAGGCATACATATTTTCTTGGGGGGGAAATGGTTATCCACGCTTGGTACTATTTGATTAAACTTACAAGAGCAATTTATAAGATTTATGAAAATGGGGAAAAGTAAAAATTACAAAGAATTAATGGTCCTCCTCCAAAATTAGTCTCACCTAATACGATGGAAAAAAATGATTAAAAAGGGATCCCAATCTTATTTCTTACACTGCTATTCAATAGAGGGAACTACTAAGGATAAATTAGAAAACATTGTTTCAAAATATAGCATCATTTTTTAGGAACCACCTCATCGGTTTCCTCCACCTCGTTCTAGAGACCAAATCATAGAATTGATCCTTGGTTTTGTCCCAAATAGAAAAAATATTACAAGGAGTCGCACCTACATAAGACAAAAATTGAATGCTTGGCTCAAGAATTATTGGACTATGGTGTTATCACATGAATAAAGTATCCTTGCTAAGCTTTGTTCATACTTATTATATAAAAAAAATGGATCATATAGACTTTGTATTGACTATCGATCATTGAAAATAAATATGATAAAAGATATATTTTCAATTCCAATTGTGGATGAGTTACTTCATAAGCTCCATGGTGCTAAATATTTATTCAATATGGACCTAAAATCAAGTTATTACCAAAAAAGGATTCGAGAGGAAGGGATTCCCAAAAATGATTTCTGTACTGATGAAGGGTTGTATTAATTTTGAGTCATGCCTTTTGATTTATCCAATGCTCCTGGTACCTTCTAATAAATAATGAATGATTTGTTTCATCTCTACCTATGGAAGTTTATACCTATCTTATTTGATGATATCCTTGTTTGTAGAAAGAGATAGAACTCACACCTCAAGCAAATAGATATAGTATTAATTTATATCGTAACAAATCTAAATGCAACTTTGGACAAAGAGAGATAGTGTTTTTGGGATATGTTGTAGAAGATGAAGGGATCAAGGTTGATTCGTATAAATTTGTGGAAGGTAATAAGTGTATTATCCCTAAATCAATCACATCATTACAAGGATTCATTGGTCTTAACATGTACTACGAAAGATTTTTTTGAAACTAGACGTAAATTGTGGCCCCATAAAAAACACTATTGAAAAAATATTCATTTAAATGGAATGACGAGGATGAAGTTGTTAAGTAACAGATCTATTATAATAACATAAAATAGAAATGTTGTAGAGAATAACAACGGAACAACCAAATATTAGAAACCACAACACCAAAATAATACCTTTATTAATAGGAACCAATGTTCAATTTCCGCTTTGAGGGGGCAACCTCCAACATAGAAACACTCTATTACAATAATTATCAAGAAAAATACTTCTCATGCCCCCAACTCTTATTTATACTAAATCTATCTACCAAAGAAACAATTTAGAGGAAGATCTTTCTAGAAGTGGAAGCTTCTATTAGGTCTTCTTACATTTGAGTTATCCTTCCTTATTACTAGGCCTTATTTATTAATATTATCCTTATTAGAAGGAAAATATATTTTTCTACCTCTTTGATGCGTTAGGGAGGTTAGGTCCCTAACATTCCCTCCCCCTCAAAAACAAATTTTCCCTCAAGGATTGGGATGAAGAAATTGTTACATAATGGTAGTTGACTCCCCGATGGCATCTTGTGGCTCTGTGTCCTTCCACTGAACTAAAACTTCCTTGATAATGCTCTGGTGGAGATGACACTCACACTGGTCTAAGACTTCATATGGATGCAATCAAATGGAACCTTATTCATCCAACTCAGGTAGACTGGTATGAGTATGGCACATAGTGCTGAGAACTTTCTTTAAGAAGGAAACATGAAAAAGAAGGCGGATCTTAGAGTGTCTAGGAAACTCTTGTGGAAATATTGTAACTTCAAAGAGTATTCTATTTATTTACCAAGTCATTATTAATTAGATGAATCCCCCTTTTTTGATTGGTCAAACCCTAAATATATTATGAAAATTTAGAATTCATACCCCAAGCTAATTAAAGTGGTTTTAACCACTAAGAAGACAAGTCGGCCCTACCCAGTGAAGAGACATCATTTCAACTCCTGTCAGTTTGTATAAATAAAGGAATCCAATGCCTCATTTGATCACTCACTCAACTCACTCATCTAGTGTGTAAGTTTGAAGGAATATGCAGTTTCCAGTTGCCAGAAGAAGGAAGAGACAAAGGTGCATTGATCAATAGAATATATTCTCTAGTGTTTGGTTTATTGTCTTGGCATTCTATTGGCTATCTATATTAAGGAAGTTTTTCCTGGGTTTTCTCCCCCATGAGGCTTTCCCAGGATAAATGTTGTGTATCCCGTGATTGTGTTTCTCTTAGTGATCCTACCTATGGTATTGTTATCTAGTAAATTGAGAAGAAAACTAATAATATCTCAAAAATTAACATGGTATTAGATCTAAACTAAAGAAAGAATCTTTCACTCGATAAAGAAAAATGTCGTTGTTGTCGTACAAGAAAATTAGTTATTTTTATTGAAGAGGAATTTTAGCCTAAAACTCCTCAAAAAAGTGTGCCCTAGCCTAGGGAACTCTTTGGTAGCTTCAGTGGACTTTTTCAATGGATAAAGCTACCGGAAAGTGAAACCTTATTTTTCACAAGTACCAAAAAATAGAAAATGTGAAGTACCAAAAAACCAGAAGTACAAGAAAACCAGTAAACTGGAACTAGTACATGAAGTACCCATCCAAAATTCCACTGGTTAAGTTCGAAGGGGAAAATTTTCAATTTTTAGAAATCTGACTGCACCAACTTACTTTTCTTAGCTTAGTGCATCTAGCCCTTGGCTCAAAATTTCTAAATTTGAAGTTTGAAAAATTAGGGTTTCCTCATGAAACCCTAAGTTGTAGTTGCAGTTGTAGTTTCATAATCAGTTGCAGTTGTAGTATCAGTTGAAGTATCAACTGCAGTACCAGTTGTAGTCACCCTTGAAGTTTTTAAGAGTTGGTAATTATTATTGTTTCTACTGGATGCTACCACTACCTGCAAATACTATTAGAGGTATGTATTCACATATGTTTAAAATGTTCAGATTTAAAGGGTATTTGTAGGAGAAGGGATCTCTTGCCATAGATCCAGAAAGATCTCAACATCCAACACATTCAAAGGAATATTGCAACCTAGGTTTGATTATTCTGATATGCATTTACTGGTTACAAAATTATTTTGATCTAAGTTGCATGTTGAAACTATGACCATCATACTAACCTTTAGTCAAAATTTAAGTCAAAGTATTAGATTGATTAAATTTGAGATCATATAATTTATTCTCTAACTCAACCTTCTGTCAAGATAGAATATTGTCTTAGTACACAAGACACGTTGAAGAGATAACTTGTCATCTTGAGTGACAGAGACTTGTAAGAAAATCAACACACTCATTCTTGAGGACAAGACTCCAGGTTCTAGGTTGGATTAATTAAGTTGATAAGATTCAAATTTGCACATGACAAAGTTGATAACTATCCCATTACAATTAAACACTAGGGAGGATCCCATGAGGGCGTATGCTAAATATAGGGCTTATGACTTGTTGAGCTCACTGTGCTCAAACAGAGTATGCTCAACCAGAAAATGGATAGGCTAGCATGGAGGTCATAGTTGTTCCCTTTGGATGGTCCACCATGGAGCAGGGGCCATTCCATGAACGAAAACCCTAACCCATGAAGAAAGGAAGAGAAGGCTTGCTCAACAAGAGTGAGAAAGAAGAATAGTATGGAGGGAGAGTGTTCACCGTCAGATTTTATTTTAGGCATATTTTTTTAGGTGTGGGATTGTCTAGGGGAGGAACGTAGACCTTAAGCAAGGCCTTCATACTCCATGTTGTTGTTTTTAATTAATTTAATTTAATTTATTTTTAATATTTATTATTTAATTACTTATATATTCACTTTATGTAATTGCTTTATTAATTTTGTTTAAAAAAATATTTGTTAAATTATATATATATATATATATATATATATATATATATATATATATATATATATATATATATAAAGGGATAATGTTGCATCTAGTTTAGTTTTATACACAAAATTGAGTTCTATACCCAATTGTTATTGGATTATTAATTTTATTTGTAAATATAAACCAAATAAAATTAGTTATATATATATTTTTATTTAAAATGTATAAAGAAATAATGATCAATAGGTTTGTATAAATTTTAGTTTTATACTCAATTAAATATCCTTCAACTTTGTTATACAATGGTAGAAGTCGTAGGTTTGTATACCCTTTAGTTTTATACTAAATTAAATAAAAAGCCCTTATTGAAAAACACACCCTTTAAGGGTTAAAATCATGAAATTTTAATTAATATTAATGTAACGAATAAAGCCGTTAAGGCTTAAAGATAGTGCCTAATTCAGGGGACATTTTAAAAATTCCGTCAGCGTCAACCTATGACCAAATTCTTTTGCAAAACGACACCATTACTATTTTAGAAAAAAAATGGCCTCTTATCAAGTCACATTGCCTCTCACAGATCAAGTCAACTTCGGCCTCTCACGGATCAAGTCGCCTTCAACTCAAGTCGTCTTCGGCCTCTCACGGATCAAGTCGCATTCTCATGGATCAAGTCGCCTTTGGGTCAAGTCGCATCGCCTCATGAGACCTTCTCATTGCCTAAAGTCGCCTTTGCATCGACATCTCTTCCAACAGAACCTTATAATTCATAAATTAAAATAGAGACATGCTAACTTAACCTTAAACCGTTTCTTATACATCAAAATAATCCACTATATAATCAACATATTAATATTTATGAGCAAATTATAATCAATTTCATAACACAACATAATAATGAATAATTTACATACCTGTAACTGATGTTACTGTTGTCCCCAACTCTGCTTGATGCACTAACCACCCAACCAGCTAGGAACAGAGCCTCTCCGACTCCCATCTAACCACCCAACCAGCTAGGAATAGAGCCTTTCTGATTCCCTAGCTCTAGGATTTCGTAAGGATTCCTGGCCCCCGAGCCCAAACCCCTCATATCCCTCGTCCATTCAGCCCCTCTCCATTCAATGCCAACCACCTTATCCCTTCATTCAATGCCAACCATCCCTCAATACTTTAAGTTTTCTTTAAATAAATTAAAATTTATTAAACTTTAATTCGACATTAAATGTGTTAATTAATTAATTAATTAGTTAGTTAATTAATATGATTAATAAATAATCATTATTTAACTAATATACATTAGGACAGTTAATTAAACTTAATAACCCTTTAAAAATTATTTAACTAGGATTGTTACAGTTATACAATGATAGAAGTCGTGAGAAGAACCATTTCCGTTTTGTTTTTTTCATCAAAAAGAAGAATTAATTCTAGAGTTTTGTCCTATAATTCAACTATTTCGTTAACACCTTCTTATTGCTATAAAATAATATTGTTTTAATTATATAGTGAAGGTTAAACATGTAAATTAAGTAATAAAATATACATGCAAAGTAAGTAAAAATAAAAAGTAAGTATAATATAATAATAATAATAAGTCTAACTATTTGACTCGTAAAGTCTATGAAGGTAGACATACCTTACTTTTTTTGGATTTGAACTTGTAATTTCTTAAGAGGAAACACATGGTCCTGACCATTAGGCCCATTCACATTGAAAATAATACTTGAACCATAAATAAGAAAGAATAAAGATATTAATAACATATGATATAAAAAGTAAAAATTGATAATTTATAAAAATAAAATGAAAGTACATAGTTATGAGATAGATTATATATATATATATATATATATATATATATATATATATATATATATATATAAACAATGATAAAAAAAAATAAGTTGTAAATACAATATATTCGTTAGGGATTGGAAATGTGAAAAATAATTAAAATACAAATACTGTATAAAATAATGTATAAAAAGGAGATGGTATAATAATAAATATTGAAGGCTATAATGACATATAATACTGAATAAAATAAATAAATAAATAATATGTGTTAACTAGAATAATCAAAAAATAAGTTACACATATATAATAAATATAAGTAGATTTAGAAAAATGGATAATGAAAAGCATGCAAGATAAATGAAGATGGGAAAGATACATAAAATAGTGAAGTGTAAAAGTAATAGTAAAAATAATATATGAAATATATGAGTAGGGTGAAAGCATGGGTGATAATTGGTAGTATTTATATAATAATAAAAAAAGGTAATAAACATGCAAAGGAATAGACAATAAGAGTAGTCATAGGGTAAAAATCAATATAAGAAGCCTAAATATCATAATGTTAACAAGGATAATAGTAGTGGATGAATGATTGAGATATAATGCAATGAGAGAAGATATTATTGTGGAAGTACATGATGAGTAAGTAGTATAGAATAGTTAAGTTTGAGCAAAAAGATATACAATGTGGTAAAATGATGAGTTGAGGGTAGTAGTGACATACAAGAGCAGTTTGTACAATGTATTAGAATTAAATTTTGGAAGTATGTGGGTGAGATGCACACAATAATAAATGTCATGTATAATTAGGTTATATAAATAGAATGCAAAGTAAAGTACATGAGTAATACGATATATATATATATATATATATCAAATACAATGATATACATGCAATTCATTGTATAGTTAAGGGTTATAATAAATAAATAAATCTAAATGAAATTATATAGAGTAAAATGGTGATGATATAAAAGTTGACAGTAAAGTAATAAACAAGCATTAAGGATGGAGTTAGAATTGAGTTCAAGGTGGATTAGAAACACATGAACTAAAAGTATTATGTAATAATATATGAAAGTAACAAAATAGTTATAGTTGATTGTGCATAGTAAAGTGTGGCACATGAGTGGTAAATTGAGTGTATTAGTAAGGAAATATGGAAGTGAAGATACTAAATAAACTACTACCTATCCCCACCTTGTATTAACATGACCCTCTAGATAAATCAAAATTGTAAAAATAAATAAATAAAATGCATACTTAGCATAACATTTATAATGTTAACTAAAANTAAGGAAATATGGAAGTGAAGATACTAAATAAACTACTACCTATCCCCACCTTGTATTAACATGACCCTCTAGATAAATCAAAATTGTAAAAATAAATAAATAAAATGCATACTTAGCATAACATTTATAATGTTAACTAAAAAGGGGAATTTACATATTACTTAATGGAAACCAATTTACAACATGAATGATAAACAATGGGGATGTTCATCCCACTACTTAAATTCTTTCATAGTAAGTAGAAGGAACTTGAAAAGTGCTAGTGATGCAACCAGAAAGAGATAGAGGCGAGAGTCAGTACGTATCATATAGGTATAAAGGATATAAAGTTGAGACATATGAAAATAAATTGTGAGAAGAGAAGTCATTAAGTCAAGTAATTGTAGAGCATGGAATGGACCCTAATGGAAAACTTATCCTTGACTTGGGGGAGCTCACTAAAGCATGGTCAAATTATTCTTGTAAGTAGAAAGCAGATGTACCTCAACTATGATAAGAGAATCATAAAATTGAAATTTACCTTGTCAAGATCTAATCTTTATCACCTAACAAGAAGATAATTGATTAATATTGGCAACCAAAGAAACCTTAAAATGTCTTCCCCATGTAATGAACACATGACAATATCTTAGTCAACATTCCTAGGCATGGAAAAATTTTGCGATGGCATGCATGTGGTATGAATCGAGCTGGAGTGATAATCAAGTTTGTAGTAAATGGGTTATAATTATCAATATATCCCAGGCAGGATTATATGCACGTCTTAATGAAATTTATATAAATCTCATTATTAGAATCACGTAACAAAAAAAAATAAAAAACTTAATAATAAGCTAATTTTTGATCGGTAAATGAACAAGCTATACTTAAAATATGGGAATCCTATATGGATCTTGGGATGAATAAATTGGTAAGAGGTGTGTGTATTAACATTAACTAAATCACAAGTGTCAAGCTTGAGTCACCAAATTAGTACTCAAACATGGAGTGCCAAGGAGGGAACCCACAAGGGGCCAAAATATTGCACTATCCAACAAGTGGTAATAAGATGTTAGTTTGGACATGATGCACGTCTGCTAAATAGGGGTAGCCAATTAATGTATTAATAGCCTCAACTTATATCTAAACAAGTGAAGGTATAGTAGGACTAGTATAGCACCTGATCAACTACCTAGGAGGATGTTGATATGATACGTCGATATCATCCCATACTTTTGATCACAACCTTAGGACTATGTTTCCCAAAGGATAGGTGTATGCAATGCTCGTTTTAACTTGGAAAACTATAATTACTTATGGCCTAGTCGTATCTTCATTGTTTATTATCCATGGAACACTATTAATAATACACTTGAATTTTAAGACATGTGAATCTATGTGAATGCCAATTCTATGAATGCTTAACATTATTTGAACTATGGTGGATATTATGCAATATATTTCTAACTTGAAAATGTTGGTTTTTAAAGTTGTTGGTACATGGATACTAGATTGATATTATAATTAAATGCATTTACATGATAGTAGTGCATAGATATGTATGATTTGGTGCTATAGACTAATCTGTAGGTCAATGAGCTATGAAATAAGCAAAGGATAATGATGATAAAAGGTTGATGTTGTGAACATTTACCAAGAAACAATATGGTATGAATCTTTGTATGTGAAATTATGTTGGTTCAAATGCATTGCTATGATATGTGGACAAGTGCAATTTTTTTTAGGTGGCGAGACAACCTAAAACTGTGTATACAATGAAAAAAATCCTAGCAACACAGTGCCACTGTATGGTCCATGGTAGGGTGTTGAACCTAGTTCTATTAGGAGGGGTGGAGGGATTTCCCACTGTGTATCGTATGAAACCTAGAGTCATGGGAGGACGGTGTTAGCTCACGCTTCCCTAGACTTGTGATTATGACTATGAGATGCATGTTGGGGAAGCTTGGTCAAGAGAGTTAACACTTCTTCTTACGAGTTCTATATGTAGTTAGGTCAATATAGTTAACGCTACAAGATATTCCAACAGAGGAAAGATAGAGATAGAATATGGAAGTAGTTTAGGGAGGAAGGATGACTAGAAGTAGTTGAGAGTGTGTGTGGATTTTTCCTTATGTTAGAATTTCTTGATTTCCTCGTTTAAAAAAAATAAATATGTATATATGTATGTTTCATCTTATATATGTATATATGTATGTTTATATTTTCTTAACTGAACTACAATTATCGAAGTGAATGTTGCTTGTGCTAAATTATTATAATTGAGGGATTTTGTAGACATTTAATTGGTCTACTATCTTTTATGAAATGAATGGTCTTGTTCATTGGATTGAATGCATGCAACAATTACTTTAGGAGTGATAATTATTGTCATTAGTGCATGTGTGAGTCTTTCATGTGCTAGATACACATGCATGCCTTACACATGTACACTAGTCTGTATAAGCGTTTAAATTGACGATGTTGTTTACTTGATGCAGATGTATGAATCATGTGTCATTACCCCTGTTTTGTAAATTAGTCTAACTTTGGGACAAATTTTTTTGAAGGGTGGGTGTATGTAACAACACAATTTGATTAATTGTTTATCATAGTTTAATTTAAATTTAATTAATTATTAAAATAAATTAAATGAGTCCTCTTATTATTTTATTATTAAAATGTTGGTGAAGTAATTAATGGGGAGAGAAGGCTATTGGGGAATTAATGGGGGATAAGGTTGTTGAGGAATTAACGAGGGGGAATTGATAGAGGAGGATAAATAAGAGGGGGAGGACTTGGAAAGGGGGTATTTTATTTTTGGGGAAAATTGGGGGAAGAAGGAGGATGATGAAATTCTGAAATAGAGGAATTTGAGAATTTGAAGATGGAAGAAGCTGAAAATGTAAGTGATTATTGCGTGAGAGTAGAGGATCTAGTCAATAATATGGATAATCTTGGAGAAATTATGGACAAATAGGTTGTGATTAAAAAGGTCTTGAGGTCTCTAACACCAAGGTGGAAACATTTTTCCATAATCATTGACGTAAGGATTTTTCTACCCTTAAGTTTGATCACCTAGTTGGATCTCTTATGTCTCATGAAGAAAGATTGACATTCATTTGGAAAAAGTGGAGAGAATTTTTTCCTCAAATTTGCAAATTACAAAGAATGAAGATGTCAACACTAGCATCAATAGAAACCAAAGTGAAGGTAAAGGTTAAAATCATAATTGTCGAAGAGGAACATGTGGTTCAAGACGTAGAGGCAGATTTGATAAAAGAAATATCGAGTGTTATTATTGTAAATGGTATGGTCTCTTTGAAATGGATTGTAGATTAAAATAAGGTAATAATAACAAAGGTGTTAATTATTCTCAAGAAGGTGATGAGGCCTCTAAAAAAAAATGTTTTTGTCTTATGACAAAGCTGAAAATGGTACTAAAGATTTTTGGCATTTAGATTTAGGGTGTTCTAATCACATGTCATGAAATAAAGAGCTCTTTTATACAATGGATGAGAGTTTCAAATCCACGATCAAGATGGGTGATGAAAAAGAATTGGAGGTTGCTACAAAAGGAGCTATGGAATTCCATACTAAAGAAGGTATGAAAAGTGTCAAAAACATTTATTACACTCCACAATTAAAGAAGAATTTATTGAGTGTTGGCCAATTGTGTGAGAAAAATTATAAGGTGGTGTTTGAAAATCAACAATGTACAATTTATGATAAGAATCGAGGAAATAGGGTGGTTATAGTTGTGCCTATGTCAAATAATAGGATGTTCCCATTGATGTTTGGAGAACATAACAACCATCTTGCCAATATGGCATATGAGGAAAAAAGTTGGTTGTGGCATCTCAAGTATGGATATTTGAATTTTTATTTGGATAAGACATCATATTTTATTACTTTTATTAATGATTACTCACGAAAAAGTTGGTTTTATATTTTGAATACCAAGGATGAAGCCTTAGATAAATTCAATATGTTTAAATACATTGTGGAAAATGAAAGAGGTTGCTAAATCAAGAGCTTAAGGACTGATTGTGGAGGAGAATTTTGTTCAAATTTTTTTCAGAATTATTGTGATATGGATGACATCAAAAGACCAATAACCATTGCTTACACACCTCAAAAAAATGAAGTAGCAGAGAGAAAAAATTGTACAGTGGTGGAAATGGCAAGAAGTATGTTACAAACCAAGGGATTAAGCAATTATTTTTTGGGGTGATGAAACTCAACTGTATATATTCTCAATGGATGTCCCAAAAGTGGACTTGATATGATGACTCCATATGAAGCCTGGTATGAAAAAAAACTATTGTTAATCATTTCAGATGCTTTGGCTGTGTATCCTATATCCATGTGTTTGATCAAAAGAGACAAAAGTTAGATCCAAAAAGTGGGTCATGCGTTTTTGTTGCATATAGTGAACAAAGTAAGGTTTATAGGTTGTATAATCCCCTCAATAATAACATTTTTGTGTCAATAGATGTGATGTTTTATGAAGGGGGAGTTTATCGTCATCAAAAAGTCAATGATGATATGTCTAAATCGATTTTGGATAGGGATATTAATGATGATATTGATATGGAGAAGTTCACTAATATTTCAGTTCCAAGTGCTACAAATCCACCAAGTATCCCCTCATCTAATTCTTTTGTTCCAAGTGCAATCCCAACATCAAATTCAAGTGCTAAAAGGAAGGTAAGAATATTAAGTGACATTTATCAAAGGAGTAAAATTCTAGCACATGAAGAAAATCCAATAGGTGAGACAATAAATTTTTCTTTACTTTCCAAGGATGATTTTGAACCATCATCTTTTAAATATGCGTGCACTAATGAGGTTTGGGTGTAGGCAATTCAATAAGAGATAGATTTTATTCATGAGAATGATACTTGTGAGCTTAACGAATGCCCACATGAAAACAAAAAGATTGGTATTAAATGGGTCTACAATACTAAGTACAATAGTGTTGGGAGTGTTGAAAGACACAAGGAAAGATTAGTTCCTAAAGGATTCACACAGAAGTATGGAATTGATTATGAAGAGACATTTGCATCATTAGCAAGACAAGAGACCGTTAGAATGATGATTTCGTTAGCAGCTCAAAAGAAATGGAGCATTCATCACATGGATGTGAAAAGTGTCTTTTTAGATGGGTACTTAGAAGAAGAAGGGTCTGTGGAATAACCAGAAGGTTTTGAAGTGCAAAGAAAAAACAAAATCAATTCTAAAAGTTAAATAAGGATTTGTATGGCCTCAAGAAATCACAAAGAACATGGTATGATAGGATTGATGGATATTTTCAGGAGAGTTGCTTCAATAGAAGTAAAAGTGAACCTACACTTTACTGCAAACAAGAAGGTAATGATATTCTTATTGTAAGTCTACATGTTGATGACTTATTATATATGGGTAGTACTTCTAAGAATATTAGAACTACCACCCATATATGAAGGATGAATTCAGAATTTCTATGATGAATGAATTTGAGATGAAAGATTTGGGTCTCATGCAATATTTTATGGGTATGGAGGTTTAACAAAATGAGGATGAATTTTTTATTTTTCAAACAAAATATGCAAAATATATGTTGAAGAAATTTGATATGGTAGATTGTAAACCAACCTCCACTCCAACTGCCCATGGAATTGTGTTGTGTAGAGATGATGGTGCTAAAATAGTTGATGAGGCAACATAAAAAAGTATTTTTGGAAGTTTGATGTTTCTAACCCACACACGACTTGATATTGCTTATTCAGTTTCTCTTGTTTCAATATATATGACAGAGCCATCTGAAATACATATGAAGGCAATGAAGAGGATTTTGAGGTATGTGAAAGGAACTCTAGATTTTGGTATTCATTACTACACTTCTAAAAGGTTTAATCTTATTGGATTTAGTGATTTTGATTGGGGAGGTAGTTTGGATGACTGAAAGTATACATCCACAGAAGCATAGTATGTTGCAGTCGATTGAGTAGGTATACAAGCATTATGGATTAGAAATTTTCTAGAAGAAATTGGAGAGAAACAAGTTCATCCTACATTGATATTTTTTGATAACACTAGTGCCATAAAATTGGGAAAGAATCTATTCCATCATAACATGACACAAAAATTTTATTTAAAGTATCATTTCATTCAAGATTTGGTGTAACTTGCAGACATTTTCACTAAGGCAGTTGCTAAAGTCCATTTTTTGAAAATTCGATATTAGATTGTGAGCCCTCTTAGAATCAAGGGGGGATATGTTGGTAATTGATGCATGATTATCCAGTCTTGTCAATCCACTGACATGATCCAATCTATTTGCATTTTTATTTTCTGTGAGTTAGTGTTTAGATAGATTGTCTAACTATGTAATGCATGCAAAATGTTTGATTTGTTTTCGAAAATAAATTGTTGTAAGCATTAAATCATGAGATTTGTTTGTTCTATGATGCTATGTATTGTTATGAAAATCAAGGTTGATCATTAGTGAATGCCTCTTTTTCTGTGCAACTACCTCAATAATAATTTCTTCTTTCTTTATGCATAGATTGTAAGCATGATTCTATGATATTGTGATTAAATCATTTGTTTTTTTTTTGTGAATAAAAGTGAAGCCTTATATTAATTTCATCTGAAGGTTTATAAATAAGATGTGAAACCTATATTCTTACACCAAAGGGCTATCAGCGAATCCATCAGGTCCATATAAACAATCTATATTCCCTTGGAATCAACAGTCTAGGTTTTCTCTCCTTTTCGCGATTTCGCATTTCATGACTTCATGGCCTGGAAAGATAACTTCTTTCATGTTATAGACTCCCGATAGCCAAAATCCTGTAGTTCCCTCTAGTCATTTCCATGGGACTAGATCAACGATCTAGGTCTATTCTAGTGCCAACGGTCCTGATCTGATCTCGATTATCGCGATTTTGCATTTTGGAATCTCGCGACTTTAGGGAGTGTTTGCCTTTAATATTTGGACTCTCTATAGGCAAAATACTGAAATTTCCTCGCATCATATCCATGGGACCAAATTAACGGTCCAGATATGTTCTTGTTCCAATGGTCCTCATCTGATCGCGCTTATCGTAATTTCACATTTCACGAATTTTGGGAGTAGATGCCTTCAAGATTTGGACTCCCAATATTTGAAATCCCAAAATTTCCTCCCATGATATCCACGACATGAGATTGATGGTCCAGATTTGTTTTGGTTCCAACGGTCCTGATCTGATCGGGCTTATCATGATTTTTCATTTTGCGATTTTGTGACTTTTGGAAATATCTCCCTTCAAGATTTGGAATCTCGATAGCCGAAATCGCAAAATTTTTTCATGTCATATCCATGGGACCAGATCGATGGTCCTGATCGATTATGGTACTGATGGGTGTTACATATGCACTAAAAACACACTAAAAACCCTGAATTAAATTGTCAACCTGGGGTAAGTAAACTTAGAGTTGTAGCAAAATATATGTCAAAGGTAGAAGGGTTGGTAGTAGTATAGTCTAACTAAGGAAGTGGATATTTAAGGCTAATCAACTCAAGAAAATCTATCTAATGAGAAAACCCTACTAAGCAACTTGAAACTATGTAACCTATGTACTTTTGGGCCAAGATCGATGGATAGTTCTAAGAAGACAAGTAAAAACCCTATGTAAAGCAAACTAGTTCAACAATAAGAAATAAGAAACTATTTAAGCATAACAATAAGCAAATAACCAAGGAAAACTATTTTAACTTGCCAACCTACATTCAATGAGAAACTACCCTATAAAGAGAGTAAATAAACAAGCAAGAAACTATTATACTAAAGAAAGCAAACAAGTAAGAAAATACAACTAACTAACCTATTCAACAAAATAGACAAGTAAGCAAAACAACTAGCTAACCTATTAAAGAAAATAGACAACTAACTACTCTAAGATAACTTAAACTGCAAGTAATCAAATTAAAACTTCTCATTGAACAACTATATAGACTAAGGGGCAAGTGGACTATATTATTAATTCAAAACTATTTCTAATTCATGACAGGAAATCTATTTAATTGAAAGGAAGAAGAACTAACAACTAACCTTTAATCTATTATAAGAAAATGGTTCTCTAACCTATCAAATAAAAAGACTATCTATCCTACAACATAAATAAAACTATCTTCTAAACTATGAAAGCAAGAAACTATGTCTTCTGATCTACAAAAACAAGAAACTATCTTTTCTCATATATGAAAACAGGAAACTATTCTTTTCTGATATATGAAAACATGAAACTATTCTTTTAACCTATGACAATTCAAATATAATGTTGGTGGTTGTGTGAATGTCTCTGGTGTCGTATGACATCTCAATGGAACTTCACAACAAAGGATAATTCAAGTGGTATAAGCTCAACACTGATCTCAATAGCAAAGTGAATGGTATGAATTAAACAATCCAATGATAATTTAGCCATGACGAAAGCAACTGTTAATTACCCCGCATATTCATTTATTAACCATTAACAATATAACGATATCATCATTGTACTTCTATACTATATAAGAAAAATTCATACTTAAACTCAACTATTAACTAAGAAATACAATTGCAATTTAACTCTAGGAAAGAAATTACATAAATGAAATTATTCTATATTTATTCTAACAATTCAAACTGTAATAAGAAAATGATATTAAAAAGTAAACTACCAAATGTATTATCCAAAAAATAAGTAATAAATATCTATATAAAAATGAAATAAGCAATCTACCATTAAAAATTAAAATTAACTCTATCCATCCATCAAATCCCTGTCAAAGAAAACCCAAATTAAAACTTTGTTCTATTCTATTTAAAACTTTGTTTTAAACTTGATTCTAAAATCATAAATAAAGACATAATATAATATCTAATTGTGCATGGGGTTAGTTTAGGGATTTGCAAATCCATTCCTAACTACAATATCAATGCATGCTAACACAATCCATCATACTAACCTGCAAAAGAGAATCAAAGCAATTAAACTATAACAACAAACTAATTAAGACAATAAAAATGCATGTACGGGAAATAAAGAGAACAACTAAACTATAAAATGCATAAACAAACTAAAGAACAATTACCAGACTGTTGGTGCCCCCCCTAGCAATTCGTTGTCACTTTCTAAAAGCACACCACGAACTCAACAATTCAAATTCACCATGAAAACTTAAAAACACAGTTCTTATATAATATGGTAATGTAAAATAGAAAAATAGAGTAAAATTGTATTTTTATCTATCACACTGATGCTTCTACTACTTAACAATTATATGACCACCTTAGTGGTATTTATAATGTTTACAGACCAATTGGTCTACCACAGGAGGGTCAGACCACTTCTAAATTCGACAATTTTCATTAAATGATGTCGTAATTGCTAAAATAGAGTGAGCCAATAATCGCCCTCTTGTACAACTAAAACTGAGTTGTCAGAAGTTCAATAGTTGGAGGGGTCAAGCATGAACAAAACCCACATTTCAGATTCTCCCATCACTTTCCACCAATACCATAACTGCCAAGTCACCCTTTGTTTTTGTGCAAGACAGAGTGTTGGACACAGTGCCGGATCGAGTACCAGAACAAGTGCTGGAAGGAGTGATGGAAGACAAAATGTGGTACGTTTTCAACCTGTAAAACCAAAAACATGAATCAGATCCTTGGCAGCATAAAAACACGATGCATTATACACAATATAATCATTAAACATTAATCATATGTACCTAATATCGATCATACCGTTTTAGCATAAAATTCTTCAAAAATCTCCTTCAAAACGTGAAAAACACATATGTACATTCGGCAAAAAATGTCTAATAACTGTCATAAATTGATCATATCTCGGGCCCAATAGGTACCAACAATCTTGATATATTCTTCCTTATCATGATTTCACATTTCAAATTTTTGCGACTTTAGGAAACAACATCCTTTGAACTTGCGACTCTCGATTCCCAAGGTCCTGAAGTCTTCTGTTAACTGTTGATCTTCTACGTTGATGCTTATGGTAGTCCTCTCCCCTGAGATTTATATCATTTCTAACTTGGAAGGAATTCTAGGTAGACAAAGGTGGCACCTCATTCATATTGGGGCCATCTAGCTGGGAAAGCTCCTCGCACTGGAGCCAGAGGGGTGATCTTTACGACTGAATGGGATCTTGGATATTGATCTACTGCATCGAGTCTATTGTTGCATTGGCCAGTCGGTCTGTAAATTTGTTTGCACTTCGCCTAATATGTGAGGGGGTTACAATTAGAGAAGGCTTGAGAAGAATGTGGAAGCTGTGAAGAGGGCCAAGGAGGTGCTAACCGAGAGTGATTTTTCCTAGATATCTTCCATTCATTATTTTTGTTGCCAAGTCTATTATGATTTTGGATTCTCCTTCAATAATCAGACAAGTTAGGTTTTGATCTAGACCCATTTTCACCCCTTTGATAAGAGCCCATATTTCTGCTAAATTTTTGGTGTCGTATTCGAGATTTCCTGCAGTCAGGCTTTGAATTTTTCCCAATCTATTTCTTATGACTGCTCCATACCTTGAGTGTCCTAGATTTCCTTTTGATGCACCATCAAAATTGACCTTGTGGAAGCCTAGTGAGGGGGGACCACTTGGAGGGACTGAGGGATTTTTAAAATAGAGGGGGCTGCTGAGGAAGGGTGGAGTGGGAAAATGAGAAGCCTCGGGAGTTGAGGATCGAGAGCTCAACTGGGTCAGTGGGGAAGTCTTCCTTGAACCATGAATGTAGCTGGAGAGTTTCTTGGAGATGCAAGAGGATTGTATTCTGTAGGAGGGTAGGAGGATATGGTTGAGAGTGAAATATTCTTCTGTTCCTCTTTTTTCATATTTACCACACTATGAAGTCTAGTAAGACTTTCGAGGCTCTGTTCAAGATAGGACTTTTGAAGGGACCAGAGCCCCACTCCCTGATGGTGCTAATGATTCTATTTTTAACTCGATTGGTTCTTCTCATGAGCTGAGTGGATTGCTTCCATATTTTCTCACTGAGTAGACAATTATTTAGGAGGTGCTCCATGGTTTCTTCCTAGAGATGACAGATATGGCAGATCGAGGGGCCAATGAAACCTTGTCTCTGGAGATTGTCCCATGTTAATATCTTGTTCGGTAGTATAAGCTAGAGGAAAGTAGAGATTTTGGACTAGAGTTTTGATTTCCATATTGTTGTCCAGATGTTGTCTTTTTGATGGTTATGGAAATTCTTTTGTAGGGTGTAGCACTCCTTGAGAGTGAAGCTTCCATGAGTTCTGTATCCCCATGTGAGAATGTCTGGGTCTGTGATTTTCCTGATTCGCCTTTGGGTTTGCTTGTTTCAATTGTTGCAGGTCACAGTTCATTGCCACTTGGAATTCCTCATGAGTTGATTTCCATCTTCTCCAGGGAGAGCCGCTGGGGGTTTCTGTCCACATATATACCACTTTGAGAGTGGAAAGATCTTGAATGTGATTTTCGTAGGATTGTAGATTTTCTTCTAGTCGAAGGGGTGGCATTTGCTACTAGTAATCTGTCTAGAATAGGGCACTCTAACCATTGTGGACTTCCCATAAAGCATATTACTATATGAGTGGTCGAATTTTCCAAGACGCATTCGAGATGTTGGAGCCCTGAATTTTTCCCTACATTCTTATAAGTGGGCTTTGTTGCGTATTTGGGGCAAACTTGCATTTCCATATTTTTTCCCAAATATATGTTGGAGTTTTGAGCCATCTCCACCAAATTTTTTCTCCCATGATATTATTTAATTTACCAGGGTCTCGTAGGACCAAACTACCTAAAGATCTAGGCTTGCAAACTTTTTCCCAACTGACTAACGCCCATTTTTTGTTCGGGTTGTGTTCATGCCACATAAAATTTCTTTTCACATTACCAATTTTCTTTATAACTGAGTGGGGGGTGTCACATACCCACTACGGAAATCAATTTTTATCGTGCTTTCTCAACGATCAGAATCCTCGAAGTCCTACGAGGCTTAGCGCAGGCTAGCTCTTTCCTTTATCCACCTCCATGTGGTTGTAGTTCACGACTATGGGTCGAATCAACACGACGTCTTTTCGCACTTCGCGACTCACTGCTACCAGAACGTCGAGTATCTTGACTCTGCAAACCCTGAACTTTGAAACAACAAAATGCCGAACCCCGATGGGGCTAGCGAGGGGCAAATTTCTCTCTTGGGGTCTTGTCTACGTGACCCTATACGATGTCCACATGCTTAATCTAGCCAAGATCTTATCGGCTTTTCGCGATTCGGGGAATCGCGATACATGACTTCTACCTTCCCCCATTCAAATCCCTAAAACTTTCGAGGTCTCCAAAGTTTCCCCCCAAAGGGAGATCGATGACCGTAAGCCTCCACTGATCCAACGATATGGATCTTTTCGGGGTTTCAGTACTCGGAAGTTCGAAATGCAATGACTCCAAGAGTCTTTGTCATTCAAATCTCTGAATTCCGATATGGGAATTTGTGTAAGAGATCGATGGATCTTAAGAGTGTGGATCCAACGGTCCACGGGATTTCAGGACTTCCCCCTAAACTCTGATCGCTCACCATGCGTCTCCCTTGATGGACGGTCTAGGTTCCTTTGGGACTTCTCCTCTCCACTATCGTGCATATCATAATTTCAGGTATCGGGATTTCACGATTTGTGAAGGCAAGGTTTCTTGCCTTCTTAGGTTCCTAGATGCGAAAACGTCGAAACGTCGACCGACGACCACGTGTACCTTCGATGGATGATAGCGACCTTCAGCCAAGATCAATGGTCATGACCTTTTTGGGATGATCAATGGTCACGATCAAATCCTCACTTTTCTCAATCTCATTCACATCTTACGCCATTTCGGGGTTTCGGTGATTGGGATTTCTCAACTCGCGAAGACAAGGGTTCTTGTCCTTTCATTTTATCGGGTGCCGAAACGCCAAAGCACTTACTAGTATCCACGTATACTCCCTCAAATGGACGGCCCTGGTTGTTTCACGATTTCACGACTCGTGACCCCTAAGGACACAAATCCTTTGTCAACTCGATTCCCCGGTATCCGAAATACCAATGGACTCTCAATCTCCGCCATGTGTCCTTCACGGATGGACGGTCTAGATATATGTCAGGACTTTCACCATGGAGTGTCCCGATCTCTTGTCATCAGTACTCCCGGAATCCCGAATCCCCGATACCGACTCCTCTCTCGGGACTTTCGCCCTTGTTCACGAGGGCTAAACCCTCGTGCATCTCCTAACAGATCCAATGGCTGTCGGGTTTTCTAGCTAATATCTGACGGCTCAGATCTATCCCATGTCGCGCACTCTCCCACTACTCTCTAGACATGGAAAAACCAACGGTCCAAATACTCCCACAAACCTTGGGGATCTACGGTCCCGATTTCCTCGCTATTCATGAAGATAGAGGAAAAGGGGCAAGGCACGTAACGCCCTTCTTTCTTTCATCAATCTAACGGTCATGAATGACCACAGATCTTCCGATGGGACCTCGTTCGTCAATCGATACTTATCCCTATGTTGTTACTTCGGGATTTTAAGGGGGTCATTCCTCCTCATACAGGGTTGTTAAGACTTGCACATTCAAGTCCTTTTTCCAAGTTCTTGGTAAACATTTCCAAGGAGGGTATCTCTGTGAAGAGATCTATTCCGGGGCATTCCTGGAGACAGATAAGGGGAAACAAATTCCTGAGAACGGACTGGAAGTATGACTTGGTTCAACTTACGCATAATTAAATTCATTTATCAACCTAAGCCATGCGTGGTTTTTTTGTTATAAGCATACATCTACCATTTCTTATCAAAACACTGCACAAACAGTCTTATATTATAATCGTTCACAATTTCACAGTTTATGAGAATATATGTCAGCATATGAATGTCAAGATGCAAGATGTAAAACACTTATCAGAAATAACACCAGAAGTGAGTGCAACTGCTAAGAGGGGTGCTCGTTTCCACCCAGCTGTAGGCTTAGCGACTCCCAGCGGATTTACCACTAGCCACCCCCGAGCTGAGACCATGATGTTGTGAGACTGCGTCCCCGTTTTCCAGTGACCAGGAGCGAAGGTTGCAATCCTTCCTCTCTTCTATCACTCGCTCTGCGTAATTCCAGAGTTCTCCCCTCGCGTCTGCCCCCAATCGCTTCTACCCCATGCCTTATCCTCTTTCGAGGTTGTGTGTGGTGTGATTAACTTCACGCTGATCAGGTCTGACGGCGCTACGGATGGGAGGTTCACGTCCCATCCCTCATTAAACCATCTACCTACCATCCTGTGAGACATTTAATTCGGGGCCAACAAGCCACTTTTGGTTCTCCAGGCTAGTGGAGTCCAAATACGGTATTAATTCTCGGTGGAAGTTAACGCCACCTTTTTAGGTGCCTTCCACCGCCATCGTGGTCTCTTTTTTTGCACATCCCCTCTCAGTAGTCTTGCAATATAAATTAATAATGTTATTCACATTTATGAGTTCGCCATAGTTCTTGGCCAGTCTAGTTATATTTACAAGCTGGGGGAAACAGGGTGTTAAAATTCCCTCCCCCTTAAAAAGGAACACCGTCCTCGATGTTCTTATATACTAACATGAATTGCATGTACAGAAGTAAACAAAATCGGATATGCCTGTCTCATGGCATCCTCCATTTCCCATGTAGCCTCCTCTGGGCCAAAATGTTTCCACTGCACCTTGACCTGTGCAATGGTTCGGTTTCGGAGTGGGGTTTCCTTTCTGTCCAGTATGCATTGGGGTTCTGGTAGAAATTCTCCCTCCAGTTCCACCTGGATCACAGACTAGTCAATTATATGATTAGCATCATGTACATATTTATTCAATAATGAAACATGGAAAACATTATGTGCTTTTACTGTGGGAGGATGTGCTAGCCGATAGGCTACAGGTACCACTCTATCTAGAACCTCAAAGGGTCCACAATACTGGGGTTCCAACTTGGCACAAGCTCCCATTTTCAGGGAACTCCTTTTGGGCTTAATTCTGAGATATACATGGTCTCCCATTTTGAACTCTCTTGGAGTTCTCTTTTGATCAACATAATTTTTCTGTCGGTTCTGAGCGACCTTCATATTTTGTTTTATCTGAGTCACTTGTTGTTCCATTTCTCTCAGCATGTCGGGTCCAAGAGAAATCATATTTACAAGATTACTCCAGCTGATTGGAGTATTACACGGCCTACCATAGAGGACCTCGAAGGGACTCATCTTTAAGGATGCTTGATAGCCGTTGTTGTAGGCAAATTCTACCAATGGAAGATAGTCTTCCCATTTCCTGGGTTGATACATTACATGCATCCTTAACATATCCTCTAATATTTGGTTCATTCTTTCTGTCTGTCCGTCGGTTTGAGGGTGATAGGCAGTGTTGAACAACAATTTGGTCTCCAATCCAGCCATCAATGATTTCCAAAATTTGGAAGTAAATTTTGTGTCTTTGTCAGATATTATCTCTCTCGGCATACCATGCAGTCGGAATACCTCTTTCATGAATATCTGGGCGATATCTATCGCCTTGTAGGTTGATTTGACGGGAATGAAATGATTAGACTTGCTCAGTTTATTCACCACCACCATAATGGCATCATTCTGTTTGGTTGAGGTTGGTAATCCAGTGATAAAATCCATGGAGATGGTTTCCCATTTCCATTCTCGGATGGGTAAAGGGTGTAATAGTCCTACTAGGTGTCGATGTTCGGCTTTAACCTGTTGGCACTCTATGCATTGGGCCAAATATTTGGCTATGTATTTCTTCAATCCAGGCCAATAAAATTGTTTTCGGGTGGCAGTGATCATTTTATGGTATCCTGGGTGACCAGTGTAGGGTCTTTTATGTAGTTCATCCATGATGAACCTCTTCAAGTCGTCACAATTTGGAATGTACAATCTATCTCTGTAAGTGAGAAGACCCCCTTCGATCATCTGGTAGCCTTCATATTTTTCTCTAGTGGGTTCTTGCTGCAGGTGTAGGGTCACAGTCTGAATGAAGGAATCTGTTTCTTGTGCATTTCTGACTCTGTTCTTGACATCTGTCTCGCAGGTACTCACTTCTGCCAGGTGAATCATTTTCATGCTTCTGCTAAGGGCATCGACCACCCTATTTTCCTTCCCTTTGATGTGTTTGATTTCAAAATCAAATTCGCTAAGGAGGCCCATCCATCTAGCTTGTCTAGCATTGAGCTTTGGTTGGTCGAACAAATACCGTAATCCACAGTGATCTGTCATAAGTACAAATTTTCTTCCCAAGAGGTAATGCCTCCACATTTTTAAGGCATGCACTATGGTAGCCAGTTCTAGATCACGAGTCACATAGTTGACCTCATTTTCATTCAATTTTCAGGATTCATAGTAGATCACCTTTCCTTCCTACATAAGGACTCCTCCGAGCCCTTCCTTACAGGCATCTGTGCACACAAGGAAGTCATCTTCTGGGTCAACGATTTTCAACATGGTTGCATGGGTTAGTATATGTTTCAAGGTTTGAAATCTTTCTCCACATTGCGGTGTCCACAGGAATTTTGTCCCCTTCTTCTAAAGGGTAGTGATTAGACAACCAATCTTGGAGAATCCTTTTATAAATCTCCTATAGTATCCCCCCAAACCCATAAAGGATATGCTCTCTGAGAAATCCTTTGGGGTAGGCCATTCCATGATAGACCTGATCTTGTCAGGATCTACTGCTACCCCTTCCTCAGACAGAACATGTCCCAAGTAATGTATTTGCTTCTGAAAGAAGTTACATTTGCTGAATTTGGCATAGAGATGATGCTCTCTTAGCACTTGCAACACCAGTCTACGATTCTCTTCACGTTCTTCTCTATTCTTAGAGTAGATTAATATGTCACCAATGAAGACTAGTACAAATTTATCTAAAAGTTTACTGAGTACATTGTTCATTAAGCACATGAAAGTGGAAGGGGCATTCATTAACCCAAATGGCACTACCAAAAACTCATAATGACCATACTGTGTCCGGAAAGCAGTTTTATGGATGTCTTCACCCTTGATTCAGACTTGATGGTATCCCGAACTCAAGTCAATCTTTGAGAAAATAGACGCGCCTCCCAACTGATTGAATAGATCATCGAACCTGGGTAAGGGGTACTTGTTCTTTATGGTTACTTTATTAAGTTGTCTATAATCTATACACAGTCTAAGGGTGCCATCCTTCTTTTTCACAAACACGACTGGTGCTCCCCATGGGGACACACTGGGTCAAATATAACCCTTATCCATCATTTATTTCAATTGTAATTTGAGTTCCACTAACTTAGGTGTGCTCATTCGGTAGGGTGTCCTAGACACCGGCACCGCTCCTGGTGCGAGCTCTATCGAGAAGTCAATGTCTCTCTTCGGAGGTAGACCTGGTACCTTTGCCGGAAACACATCTCTGTATTCTCTTAGGATAGGGTGATTATCAGGGCTTGGTTTATCACCTTCGGTTGTTTTCAACACCTATATTGCATATAGGGGACATCCCTTTCGACAATACTTTCTCATTTGCAGGGTTGATATTTATCTCACCGAGACCAGTTTTCGGATCCCTTGAAGGGTTATCCTTTTTCCTTCTTTGCTCACACATTCTAAGGTTTTATGGTAACAGTCCAATTTGGCTTTATGGGTGGACAGCCAGTCCATACCAATCAACAGATCGTATGATCCCAGGGGTAATACGTTAAGGGTTGCTTGGGTGGGGAATCCACCCAACATTAACTAGCAGGCTGGTATGACCTCTACAACCTTTCTTTTGGTGCCAATGGATAACTGTACTAACCATGGCTTGGTTTGTTTTTGTGTTTGTAGCTTACACTTATCCATAGCTCTAGGTGATATATAACTCAAATTTGAACCAGGGTCAATCAAAACAGACACTAGATGGTTGATAATCATACCTCTTATTTCCACCACTGAAGCATGGTGGTCAGCTTGGTTATTATCCAAGGTTGCATAAATATGCGACACACTCCTTGCGACATCATTGAATGTGGTAGCTTCCTGAATGTTGTAAACATTCGAACTGTTCTATTGTCGGTGTGGATAGTCTCTCAGGAGATGCTCTTCTCCGCAACCCCAGCATTTCAGAGGTTCTCTCTTTGGGTTATTAGTCTTAACTGGTATAAGTCCAGAAGTTTTATTTCCATCTGACGATGAAAAGTTCTATTGGAGTACACTCCAGGCTGGATAGTTCATTCTGGGGTTCTTCGTGTAGTTTTTAAATCCTGAGGATTTGGTTCCCTTTTTCTGAAATCTTGAACCACTCTTCTATTTCCAGTCTCCACGAGACTCTGTCTGATGTCCATATTGTTCATGACAATATGTTTCCTTTCGAATAGTGTCTTCTAAGGTCTTTGGCTCATCGAATTCAATTCAGTTCTGGTATTCATTGGGTAGCCCACTGATGAAGCGTTGTGCCTTCGCCTTCTCTACTTTGATGTAGGCTACATATCTCAATAAGTCGAGGAATTTGTTGACATATTCCTCTATAGTGAGTTGCCCCAGTTTGAGTTCATAAAACTCTTTAGCCTTCTCGTCGAAATATTTTTCCGACAAATACTTCGTTTGGAAGTACTTCTCAAACCGCTTCCAAGACAGGTCCTCCTCGTAGACCCCTTTCATGTTCTTAAGATATTCCCACTAGATGGAAGCTTTTCCATTCAAATTGAAAGTGGCCACTCAGGCCTTCAAATTCTCTGAAAAGTCATGAACTCTGAAATATTTATTCAGTCCAAGTAGCCAGGCCTCGACTTCCTCTCCCTTCTTTATCTCACCTTCGAAGGAGGGAGGTTTGGCCTTTCTGAATTCCTCAAATTTATGACCCTTGGAAGTCTTTTGCTTTTTCTGCTTTCTTCGAGAATAGGAATTGGTCCTACTGCTGGAAGAGCCTTCTGAATCTCCAGCTTCCTTCTCAGGGGAATCGTCTGGCACTGGTCCTTTACCTCTAGGGTGGACCTTCCTTGAGGTTCTCCTCTCAGTATGGCCACTAGTACGACCATGTTTCTGCATCTTGGTTTCATGGTGCATTTGTCGCTGTAGGTCGGATAAACTTTGCAGTAAAACGACATTAATTTCAGTTTGCTTTTCTTTTTCTTTCATCATCCTTTCATTGTCGGCCTTGCATCTTTGTAATTCAACCATGAGACTCCTCATATTCTCATCTAGATCTGGAGGGGTTCCTATTGCTCTTCTTTGGTCAGACTCTTCGTCTCTGTTGTGGGATCCTTATCCCACCTCTTGGTGAGTCACCATACTCTGCATCTGTAAATTCCCGCAGTTGATCGTCCGCTTAGGTGAAAAGACAAACGTTGGTTATTAGTCAAGAGTCAGATACATTTTATAATCTACGCATAAATTCATAATTCTTTCACATGCATACATAGTTCGGTTCTCGTTTCCAAGTTTTTGATCCTGGATAAGAGAATTAAGTTAGGGGGTTACTCCTCGTAGGAGGGCTTCAAACGGAGCTTATGCGCAACTCGTTCATGAGCCCAATCAGGCCGAGTGTTGTAACCATGCTCTGATACCAATTTGTCACATACCCACTATGAAAATCAAAATTTTTCGTGATTTATCAACGATCAGAATCCCCAAAGTCCTACGGGGCTTAGCATAGGCTAGCTCTTTCCTTTATCCACCTCCATGTGGTTGTAGTTCACAACTATGGGCTGAATCAACACAATGTCTTTTCACACTTCACGACTCACTGCTACCAGAATGTTGAGTCTCTCGACTTTGCAAACCCTGAACTTTGAAATAGTGAAACGTCGAACCCCGACGGGGCTAGCGAGGGGAAAATTTCTCTCTTGGGGTCTTGTCTATGTGGCCTTATACGGTTTCCACTCGCTTAAGCCAGCCAAGAGCTTATCGTCTTTTCGCGATTCAGGGAATCATGATACATGACTTCTACCTTCTCCCATTCAAATCCCTGAAACTTTCGAGGTCTCCAAAGTTTCCCCCCAAAGGGATATCGATGGCCGTAAGCCTCCCTTGATCCAACGATATGGATCTTTTTGGGGTTTCGATACTCATGAGTTCGAAATGCAATGACTCCAAGACTCTTCGTCATTCAAATCTCTGAATTCCAATATGGGAATTCGTGTAAGAGATCAACGGCTCTTAAGAGTGTGGATCCAACGGTCCACGGGATTTTGGGACTTCCCCCTGAACTCTCACCACTCACCATGCATCTCCCTTGATGGATGGTCTAGGTTCCTTCGGGACTTTTCCTCTCCACTACCGTGCATATTAGAATTTCGGGTATCGGGATTTCGTGATTTGCAAAGGCAAGGTTTCTTGCGTTCTTAGTTTCCCATATGCCGAAATGCCGAAACGTCGACTGGAGGCCACGTGTCCCTTCGATGGATGACAATGAAGTTTAGCCAAGATCAATGGTCATGACCTTTTTGGGATGATCAATGGTCACGATAAAATTCTGGCTATCCTCAATCTCATTCACATCTTACGCCATTACGGGGTTTCGGTGATCGGGATTTCACGACTCGTGAAGACAAGGGTTCTTGTCCTTTCATTTTCCCAGGTTCCAAAACGCCGAAGCGCTTACTAGAAGCCATGTATACTCCCTCAAATGGATGTTCCTCGTTTCATGATTTCACGACTCATGACCCCTAAGGACGCAAATCCTTTGTCAACTCGATTCCCCAGTATCTGAAATACAGATGGACTCTCGATCTCCGCCACGTGTCCTTCATGGATGGACGGTCTAGATCTATATTGGGACTTTCACCATGGAGTGTCCTGATCTCTTGTCATCAGGACTCCCGGAATCCCAAATCCCCGATACCGACTCCTCTCTCGGGAATTTTTCCCTTATTCACGAGGGATAAACCCTCGTGCATCTCCTAACAGATCCAATGATTGTTGGGTTTTCTATCTAAGATCTGACATCTCAGATCTATCCCATGTCACGCACTCTCCCACTACTCTCTGCACATGGAAAAACCAACGGTCTAGATACTCCCATAGACCTTGGGGATCTACGGTCCCGATTTCCTCGCTATTCATGAAGATAGAGGAAAAGGGGCAAGGCACGTAACGCCCTTCTTTCTTTCGTCAATCTAATGGTCGTGAATGACCACATATATTCCGATGGGACCTCGTCCGTCAATCGATACTTATCCCTATGCTGTTACTTCGGGATTTTAAGGGTGTCATTCCTCCTCATACAGGGTTGTTAAGACTTGCGCATTCAAGTCCTTTTTCCAGGTTCTTGGTAAACCTTTCCAAGGAGGTTATCTCTGTGAAAAGATCTATTCCGGGGCATTCCTGGAGACAAATAAGGGGAAACAAATTCCAGAGAACGGACTGGAAGTCTAACTTGGTTCAACTTACGCATAATTAAATTCATTTATCAACATAAGAAATGTGTGGTTTTTCTGTTATATGCATACATCTACCATTTCTTATCAAAACACTGCACAGACAATCTTATACTATAATCATTCACAATTTCACAGTTTATGAGCATATATGTCAGCGTATGAATGTCAAGATGCAAGATGTAAAACACTTACCAGAAATAACACCATAAGTGAGTGCAACTGCTAAGAGGGGTGCTCGTTTCCACCCAACCGTAGGCTTAGCGACTCCTAGTGGATTTACCACTAGCCACCCCCGAGTTGAGACCACGATGTTGGGAGACTGCGTCCCCATTTTCCAGTGACTAGGAGTGAAGGTTGCAATCCTTCCTCTTTGCTATCACTCACTCTGCGTAATTCCAGAGTTCTCCCCTCGCGTCTGCGCCCAATCGCTTCTACCCCACACCTTATCCTCTTGTGAGGTTGCGTGTGGCGCGATTACCTTCACGTTGATCAAGTCTGATGGCTCTACGGATGGGAGTTTGACCTCCCATTCCTCATTAAACCATCTACTTACCAGCCTGCGAGACATTTAATTTGGGGCCAGCGAGCCGCTTTTGGTTCTCCGGGCCAGTGGAGTCCAAATACGGTATTAATTCTCGGTGGAAGTTAACGCCACCTTTTCAGGTGCCTTCCACCGCCATTGTGGTCTCTTTTTCTTCACATCCCCTCTCAGCAGTCCTGCAATATAAATTCATAATGTTATTCACATTTATGAGTTCGACATAGTTCTTGTCCAGTCCAGTTATATTTACAAGCTCGGGGAAATAGGGTGTTACAGGGGGAAACCTGGGTTGAGAAGAGGTAAGATGGGATGGCCTGGAGGACTGACTTTATAAGAACAATTCTGGTTGGAAGGTTGAGGGAACGAATGGTCCAGTTGCTGAGATGATTGATGATGGAGAATATGAGGGATTCCTAGGAGATTTTTCTGTCTTATGAGTCAGAGAGAGGGAGTCCTAGGTAACAAGAGGGAAAAGTGAAGACAAGGGTATTCATAATTTGAGAAAGGTGATGATGGATTTCCAAAGGAGTATTGAAAAAGAAGAGCTGCGATTTGGTCAGATTAAAGGTGGTGTCGAAGGTTTCGCTAAAATCAGAGAGGATGGAGCTTAGTTTTATTACTTCTTGCATGGTGGGGGTATTCATTAATAACGTGTCATCAAAAAATGGGCTATGGGAGGCTTTCGGTTCTAATTCGTGAAGAGGGAAGCCTTGGAGGGAACCATTTTGAATTGAGGTCTTGATATAGCATCCTAGTCCTTCATCCATTATGAAAAAAAGAAAAGGGGGAAGAGGGTGTCCTTTCCTCATCCATCTTGAGGGAGAGAAGGGTTGAGAGGGGACACCATTGATGAGGATTGAGAAGAATGTCAAGGATATGAGGTTCATTATCCAGGAGACCCAATCCCTATCGAAGCTGAAAGACGATAGAAGTGCTTTCATATATTGCCAGCTTAATTTATCAAAATATTTGGAAAGGTCAAGTTTTAGAAGCATACCTGGAGTGTGGGTGATTTCAAGAGAGTGAATGATTTCATGGATAGGAATGACACTACCCATTATTTCCCTTCCTTTGACGTATCCTGATTTCTCCTTGGAGATGATGAAGGGTAGAATAGGGTTGAGTATTAGATCTATGACCTTGGAAATGATTTTGTATATCACGTTGCAAAGAGCTATTGCTCTAAAGTTCCTCAGATTTGTGACTCTTTCTTCTTTGGGTATTAGGATGAGGATAGTGGAATTTAGTGTTGGAAGGACTTTTCCATAGTTGTGTGATTCCTCCACTAGATTCCACACTTTCTCCCTTAACATTGGCCAACAAGAGTGGAAGAAGTCTGTTGTGAAACCATTTGGACCTGGATCCTTACCTGTAGGTAACTCCTGAATAGCCTGATCCCCTTCTACTTGTGTTATTAGTGTCATGAGAGGCTCATTTTGTTCTTGGGTGATTATAGTTGTGATGTTTTGGACCACCTGCTCTATTGTTGAGGTGCGATCCACTTGAGGTTTAGAGAGGAGATCCTTGTAGAAATATGTTAGCTCATGCATTATTTCATGATGATTTAACAGGGTGTTGCCTTATGAGTCTTTCTGATGACTGATAATGCGCCTATGGATCATAGAACGATGGAATAATTTGGTGTTCTTCTCTCCTTCGTTGAGCGATTGAACCCTAGATTTATTCCTCCACATGATCTCTTCTTTCTTGTGCCTTTATTCTAGTTTCCTTTTGAGTTCATTTTCCTCCTACTACTGGGTGATTGAGTATCCTTCTTGAATGAATTGTACTTGGAGGTTCTCAATTTTTTGTTCCAGTAATTTCCTCTCCTGAAAAATGTTCCCAAAGACCTCTTTGTTCCATTTGCATACTTGTTGTTTGAAGTGTTTGAGTTTTTGTTGGAAGCAATACATTTTGGTTCCCATATGTGTTTCCATACTGCTCCACCAGTGATAACCCAACTCCTGGAAATCTGGATGGGAGAGCCAAAAATTTTCAAATCTGAAGGGTTTAAGCTTGGGGGTGGAAATAGTGTCAACCCAGAGATGAACTGGTCAGTGGTCTAAACCTTCCCTCTAGAGGATGTTGGATTCTACTAGGGGGCCTTCCAAGAGGAGAGTTTCCGTGATGAGGAAGCAATCAAGCCTACAAGCGATTTGGTGGTCTCTTGATCTTTTGTTGGTCCAAGTGTAGGTGCCATTTATATTCTCAATGTCTACCAGTTTGAGGTTCTCTATGAGTTCTTGAAGTTTACCACTATCCTCCTCCAAGAAAATTTTTCCTCCTCTATTTTTCTCCAGCGTGAGAATCATGTTGAATTCGCCTCCTATTATCCATTACTTTCCCTCCCCTAAGGAGCCTAAATAAGCCAACTCTGAAGAAGTAGGTCTTTGTCTTGGTTGATCTACGGACCATAAAAATTTGTGATCATTCCTTCCTTGTCCGAACCAATGGCTCTGTAGTGTGCTGTGATGATGCATGGAGTGGAGAGGCTTTGATCGACGATGACTGTAGCAGGATTCCAAAGGATGGCTAGGCCTCCTGAAGCCCCTTTTGAGTTTGTTTGATAGGATTCACAGTTGCACCAACATATTTTGATGATATATTATGTAGTTTGCCCTGTACATTTTGTCTCTTCAATCAAGAATATATTAGGGTCTTCCATTTTGATGCAGTTTCGAAGAATCCTTTGTTTGGATCTTCCATTTAGCCCTCTGATATTCCAGGTGAGGATCATCATATTTAATAATTTGGTGGTGGGAAATAGAGATCTATGAGAGCCTATGAATCTATCCCAAGTTGATCGTATAGTTTCCCGCCTCCTTTATTAGCTGATGAGCCGATTTTCTGCCCCTTCGTTTGTTTTCTTTTGGGTGTTTTCTTCGATCTTGGTTTGGGTCTATGTCCATCCCCAACCTAGATGTTACTCCTCTTGATGAGTCCAGAAATACTTTGTGGACTTTCCTTAGTTGGTCCTCTGGTAGGGTTTGGAGATCCTTCTTGTTGAGTGCTTCTTCTAACCTATCTTGGTCGATTTATGCTAGGTATTGCTCATCCATTTCCATGATTGTATATTCCTCTGTTTCTAGTTCTTTGCCTAAGACTGGGTGAGTCTATGGATCTACTTGGTTTTCTAGGGTTTGATGCTTTTATGCCAACTGATCTTCCTTATACTTTTTGGGATCTTTCCCCGCGGTCTTGTTGGGATTTTCCACCTCTTCTACTTCTTGGAGGCGGTTGAGGGCTTCAAAAGAGTTATTAGTTGGGTTTTTATTTTTCCGTTGATGGTTGTGGGATTCTTCTGCGCTTGCCTCCTTCAATTTTTAACCTGATTAAATCCTTCATTTGGTTTCTCTTCAACTTCCTTATTGGGGGACACATTGAGAGGGAAGTCTCTGAAAAGGTTTCCATGTTCATGGCATTTTTGACATTTGAAAGGGATGTGTTCATAGTTTATGGTTTGGGCCCATTCCTCATCTAGGTATTCTAAAGTAATTGTTCATGGGAGAGCTTTGGATATGTTCATATAAACACTTATCCTAGAATAAGAGGTGTATTTTTGTTTTTTGGTAGCTTCGAAAGATTTGACATATTTATCAAGGGTGTTGCCTATGCCCAGTAAAATTTCCTCTAAGAGGCGTTTCATGGAAAAGGCTTCATTTTGTTTTTTATGTAAGATTGAATCCTTACATGTCATGTCACACGTTTATTTGAAAAGTAGGAGATGCCACATTTAACGAGTGTTTCATACTTCACCAAGGAACAAAGACGAATAATCAATAAATCCTACTCACTAGAAGACGGAACTACAAGGATGTGTGTTTGAGGCATAAGGCAGCTAAGTAAACTGGTAGTGAAACCCATGACCGTGATATCTCCAATCCAGAATATCCATGAGGTTATCTGCAACATTGCGGACAAAAAGTTGATTGCCACGATCATACTCCCCTTCTACAAAGTGTCTGGCTACTGACACTCATAGCCTCGCAAGAAAGGGTAAAATAGGATTAGATCACTAATCATTCAGTTGAGTACAGTCTAATAGATTTTTTCCATGAACATGCCTTGAAATGCATGCCAGAAGAGTGAAGAGAGAAAAATCAGAAGGTGCATTAAAATTTTCCAGGCAACAAGTTACATAAAATCCTCCTTCTAGGTTTCATTAATTGAAAATTCAAATTAATTATAGATTGACTTTTTTCTTTGGGATGAACTCTCCCAATACTATTATATTTAATATTTAGATCAATTCCATTCCTAGGTGGATTTATATATATCAACTCTCTACACTCACAGGAACAATTAGTTCAAGAGGAGCCGTTTTCAGAAAGTGTGTAATATAGGTATGCAATAGGTACTCAAGGAGCTCATGGTTTGTTATATGTTTTGGGTATTTTTTGATTAAGTTTATGTTTAGGGTTGTCATTATTTTGGTAACAATTTTTTAATTTTTAATTTTTTTATGTTTAGGGTTTTGTTTTTTTAGTTTTTTTTGTTTTTAGAGTTTTATTTTAGTGTCAAGATTTATTTAAAACATATTTTTAAAATCAAAATTTCACAATTAACTACTTTATTTTAATAATTTTATTAAAAAATATATTTTTCTATCAAGGTAACACCTCTAAAATGACAACAATGTAAAACTAAAATGAAATGCAATCTTCCTTGTATATGCACATGTTTGAAGTTTGTTGTTTGCTTCATTCGTGTACCCCATTTTTTTGGTTTAATAAAATTGACAAACATATAAGTGAGGTGTATTAGAAGAGTGAGGAAAAATAAAGTTTGAGTAAATTCTAATTTCAAATATATCACAAATTCTTTGCATTTTATATAAATTTTAGTTTTATAAAATATTAAAGTTAAAGTGTTCATTGATTTATTACATTTTATATAGGTTTTTTTTAACTATTCTAAGAAATTATTTTTTTTTTGTTGGAATTCACAATATCAATGTGTATGAAATCATTAATTTTTATTATTTAAATTCTATTTCTGAATGCAAAAATTGATTAGCAGGATGGAAAACCCCTTGACAAATGTCCCCAAAAAATATTGTCCAAAAAAAATCATTTGGTAGAACTTTTAGACTACTACATACATGCATATATATATTTGAGATTTAGAAAATCTAGGAATATCATTCAATGATTAAGTACATTCAAAACTCTTGAAAAGTAAAATTTGACTTAATTTTTAAGTCAAAGTTTTGAGAGATTCATGAAATTTGAAAAAGATTTAAAGTTTTGAAATAAACAATTTAGAGCCAAATGAAATTTATTTTTTTCCAATTTAGAGAGAAATTTGAAACAAAAAATAAACACTTTTAACTCCCAAACCCCAAACAACAACTACAGTATAGAAAATTATGAAAATCCATGAAAGTGAGCACTTGAAAAATAAAATTTGAGTGAAATTTGAAAGAGAAACCAAACACTTTTAACTCCCAAACTCCAAACAACAACCACACTATAGAAAATTATGAAAACCCATGAAAGTGAGCATTGAAAAATAAAATTTTAGTGAATTTTGTGGTTAATTTGAGGTTTATTTCAAGACATCCATGAAGAGAGTTCCTCCATTCAAACCATATTGAAAAATAACCCTAAATTAAAAGGTCAAATTTTTTATAAATTTATTAAATTTTAGAAAAAAATGACCAATTAATATGATAATGATGATTAACCTCCAGTAAGACCTATTTCATCTATCGAACCTTAAAAAGATAAGTGATTACTTGTGATTCTTTGAAATTTTGTTTGAATTAATAGCACCTATATGTCTATATCAACCACTTTACTAATGTGATTATGTTAGTGTTTATAATTATATATTTATTAGTTTCAATTTTACTTTTAAATATTGCTAATTCATATCAATAATTAAATAACTGAGTCGTAAAAGTTTTGTAAATAATTATATCAAATACAACACATTTATATTGTAAATAGTTATGTCATATAATTGATTAAAAATTGATTAATATAAACTGATTATACAGTTATTCCATGTCAGTTGGGAGTCTGTAGTCATCATGGAATTGTGTGAATTAGGTCGCCGCCAGGTAGCTAGGAGTCTCAGTTATGTTTATTTTGACTAGCAATGTCCAAACAATGGTTGGAATTCCGAGATCGAAAGATCAAGACATAATGAAGCTTAATCAAGAAGAAAAATATGTTGTGTTGTATACAGTTTTTTGAGGTCTTAAAAATAGAAGTAGATTAAGTTGTCTAAACTATGTTCATTCTGACATCAAATGCCACAACATTTTTCCCAATGAAGCGGATTGTGCATGGGAACACAGCCTGTGAATTGTGAGGAATTGTGAATGGGAATGAAACCTGTGCGGATAATGAATCGATAGTTGGCACGCCAACTATTATTAATCGGATTTCCTCTTTAAATAGAAAATGCAGGTCCCTTTCGTTCAACAGGCAAGTGCATGCAATTTCCCCGTCAGCACCTACACCAGTTTAATGAAGGGTGTTGTTCACACGCTGAAAATATTGAAAGCAATGGAAGCTACCAAGGATGGAGTAACTGTAACTTTGCAATTGATATAACCCCATTTTCTTGAAAAATTCAGAGATAAGGGTCCTAGTGACTATTTTTTTTTGTTTCCTTAGTTCATTTTCAGGTTGTTTTTTTTTCATCACACTAGAGTACACACCCTTTCTTGGCTAGCAAGATTTCTTTAGAATATGTTGGCCGACACGATATCCAACATCAAATCTAATTCATGGGACTATATGCATTTTATCATTTTACTATTTACCATATTCATCAATTTACAATTTACCATATATGCTTCAGTAGTTGATGCAATTTTAATTGCCCATCTATGGATTGATGGAATTCAT
This sequence comes from Picea engelmannii, assembly GCA_009831015.1. Classification (NCBI taxonomy): domain Eukaryota; kingdom Viridiplantae; phylum Streptophyta; class Pinopsida; order Pinales; family Pinaceae; genus Picea; species Picea engelmannii. Next base: position 362,468 of record ML794571.1, read on the forward strand.
GGGACTATATGCATTTTATCATTTTACTATTTACCATATTCATCAATTTACAATTTACCATATATGCTTCAGTAGTTGATGCAATTTTAATTGCCCATCTGTGGATTGATGGATGGTTGCATAATCCTCATGCAGTTTGAATTGCCCATATGTGGATTGCATAATCCTCATCAAAAGGGACGCAAAATAATTTCATCCATAGAATTATAGTTATAAATTCTTTTATTTTTTTGTAGGGAGAGAAATGCTTCTAGCGATACAATGAACTAAGACGAGAGAGACGACACATACCTGTGTGGATCGCTGCATCCAGTTACGTAGTCCTTGATTTATGTACATGGCTTTGCAATGAAGTTACATGGTCTCTTGATAATGGATTTTTGATGGCATAGATCTTCACTTTTCTAAGTGAGGACTTCTTGTTAGAGATAGGAGATTGTTGAGATATTCTCTCAATGTAAATCTCTAAGATTAGAAGTAGTTCGATCTCACTCGAACTATATATACATGTAATGTATCTGTGTGAGTGTGCAATACACATTATTATTTTGTGTGAGTTAATAGTGCAATGGCTGCTCTATCAATTTATTTTTGGTATCAGAGCTTGGATGGGCTTAATCGGTCACAGGAGTGACCATGAAGATGCAATAGCCATTGAAGGTGATTCACTGTAAATAATTCGTCACAGGAGTGACCATGAAGATGCAATAGCCATTGAAGGTGATTCACTGTAAATATGTGTGAGAGTGTGTTTTGAGCGAGAGCAGTTGTTATGTGTTAAGTTATTTTTTTGTGTACGATCGTCCATTGTGAGAAGAGACATGATATAAAACATTGCATAGATATTCGCTGATCAAAATGTGAGAGCTGACAACTCCATGGAAGAAAAGAGATATGTCACGTCACCTGGGCTCACCTCACATCTTTAAGATTTGGAAGCTTGTAGCCTTCTCATTCCGTAGAAACCAATGATTGCTTACCAGATATGTTGATTCTTGTAGAAAATGTTTATTAACACCATATATGATTTGGCGTTCATACAGGTGGTTGAAAATGAAATCTCATTTGCGAGCATATACATAAAACAATGACTTCCTATTTTGCATGCATCACAGGAATTGGGCGACAATGGGAAGATATTTAATTTAATTTGTGTTAATACATATTAGCATATATATTATAATGTTTGTAAAATATAGTATGAAGAATCAATTATAGAATGGAATAGCATAATTTTAAATTGGTGGTTCTCCATGGCTTGAGAACAAATCATTAATTTAATTATGTCCAAGTTTGTTATATGTTGATGTGACCCGTTGTGCTCTGGGAGCATTAGTTACAGGTTATTTTTATGAGGTCAAGTTGTGAAAGTGACTATTGAAGACATTCAATATATAGATCATTCTCCTATAACTGTTGAAATTTCCTCTTCGGGGTACGTGTATCCATAGAATGGTTCAATATCAAGATTGTCCTTTGAGAAGTCGAGAAGCGTCGGTTGTACAAAGAACGTCAAAGATGGTCGGAAACAATTTTATTTGTGTTGTATGAAGTGGTAGCTCGAAGATGATGGGAGAAAAAGAGCATGTGTATGAAGTTTAGAGATGCGTGTAAGTGCGTATGAGGACCAGTGACAAAGACATATCACACATTTTGTAATCATGATTTCAGTATTGTAAGTTTTTTTAATGTAGGCATTAAAGAGGGGTGTTAGAGATAATGCTCACATTAATGTTGTGTGCTAAGTTTGGGGATTGGATTGAGGTTTGGTAGGAGACTGTTGAGATATCCTCTCAACCTAAATCTCCAAGATTAGAATTAGTTGAATCTCACTCCAACTATATATACATGTAATGCATCTGTGTGACTGTGCAATACAAACTATTTTTTTGTGTGAGTTAATAGTGGAATGGTTGCTCTATCAATTTCTATTTCTTATAGTGTTTGAAAGTGAGGATATTCTACACCAATTGCATTCTCTCTTATATGAATTGATCCCCTTATGAACAAAGTATTTGATGTGACAAACTAGATCTCGAAATATACTAGGTCGGGGACTCACAGAGTTAGCATTTGCTTCAATGGATTATATGGGAGATTGAGCATTTGATTTAATGAGTTATATGTGCAGAGCAAGATGAAATCGCTCATAGCTCAGGCATGGAACCACTAGGTGTAAAACCCCTCCTAGCTAAGGACATCTACCCAGTCAACCGGTGAATTTTTTTTTTTGTTTTAACCGTGTGTGCGCGCGTGTAGAAGAACAACCCTCTCGATCCTACATGACCACTCGAACCAAAAGGATGCCAGTAAGACAAACAACTTCAAGACGACAAGACAGATCATAGTGACAACAAGAAGCACACGTCCCCGAACAGGAAGCGGGCAACTAATGGCTGTAGGCAGAGATAGACACCAGGGGTTAGGCAAAACACTGTCACAGAAGGAACGAATCCGTCAGTAGAGTCGCAGTAGTGGAACTGTGCCTTTAAACAGCCCGAGACTACTGATACGGCTCAGAACATGTTGCAAGAGTGGAACTGTGCCTTTAAACAGCCCGAGACTCTTGATACGGCACTGGATTCCTTCCACCGCGTTACACACGGACAAGAAGCTAAGCTACAAGAGGAGTCTATATCCCGACCGACATAGACCGACTACGCAATACTAAACACCAAGTACTACAAGATCAGGGACACAATAAGCACGACACATTGCATTATTCTATTAAAGGCCATAAAGAGCAACGACATCCCCATCCTCGAGGATAAACCCCCCGATGTACA
>ML794571.1:365353-376595 GCA_009831015.1 Picea engelmannii
GCTGTCCACCCCTCTCCCTCAACCTCTCTGCAATTGTGTGTGGCCCCTTTACTCCATATGTGAGTCAAGTCGGCAAGCTATCGTCAGCCTGCATCACCAATAATCATGTCAGAATGTCATCATCAAATCATCACATCAAATAACATCATAATAAACAAATTAATCCAAAAGCACACTCCCTGACTCAGTCCGGAGTCCAAGGGGGTCTACTGATGCCTCCGCATCCTCAAGGTCACAAACCTGCACACTCAATCAACTTAGTCAATAGCACCCGTATACATGAATAGTAACGCATCAATCATCTGTCAATCACATCATAATTAGATATATAAGGTCCAACATCAAAAAGGGTCCAGATCACTTGCGAGCAAGTGTCCTCAAAGAATAAGTGGTCTCAGTGCGCCAGAGCGGGATGTTACACTAGGCCAGTTCTACTATGACTCGCACTATGAGCATTTACCTCAATGTGTTATATTGGTAAAGTGAACATTTTCTTCAATGAGTTATATTTTCATAACTGTATATGTGCAGAGAAAGATGCAATCATAGCTCACACATGGAACCACTAGGCTATATCTATTGTGACTCGTAGTGTGACCATTTAATTCAATGTGTTATATGGGTAGAGTGAACATTTTCTTCAATGAGTTATATGGGCATCACTGTTGGAGATATTAATTACAAGTTGTGAGCTTCACACTTAAGCAGAATCTGTCTATACAGTTTTTTAGTCGATAGAGGAAAGAACGAACAACTATGAAGTGTGTTTGATGAGAGATTTTTTTTTTTTTGTAATTTTGTAGAAGTTGTTGGAGTTGAAGCTTGATATAGTTTTGTATTCTGTAACCAGTTCACAATATATTTAGTTATCTGTGTGTTGATGTATTTCTGAGTTTCTATTGTGAAAACGTCTTCTCTTTGTTTATGCTCAATATTAAGTTGATAGTCTATTTGTTGAGAGTAGCATAGTGACAAGATTTTTTTTTTTTAGGTGTTATCATCATAGCGCATAGTATATTGAGTACTGTTTGAACTGGGTGGTAAGTCCCGAGAAGTCACAGACGAAGAATTTAATTGCGCAATATTTGCAACTGTGTTGCGCAGAGGTTGTCTATGTGTTGTAGATCCAATATCTAGTATTAGAGAAGGTTCGCTAGAGTAGGTTTGATCAGAGTAAGTTTCAAGAGAATCATTTCTTTTGTAAGTTGAAAATACGGCTTCTACTTTAAATCTACAACCCCCCACTTTTATAGGAAAAAATTATGACTTATGGTCCTTAACCATGAAGATGTTATTTTGGAGTTAAGATGTATGGGAGATAGTCGAAAATGGATATGTGGTGTTGATATTATGGTAATTGTGGGAGGTATTAACCTCTAAGGGTAACGTTTGACGAGACTAGACTATTCTGGGAAGCAAGAGAAACCCTAAACATATGTGTAGAAACCCTAGAAGACATGTCGGTTCAATAAAATAATTAATATTTAGGTATTAACCTCTAAAAGAAGAAGTTGGTGTGGACAAGTGACAAAGAGCACTATAAATAAGAGGGTTCTAGAGCTCATTTGTGATTTACTCACTCACAACTACATAAGACTAGTGGTGTGTAAGTTTAAAGAGGGAGTGCAACTACAACTATTGCAACTAGGATTTTGGCTTTTGGTGGGACTTGGTCTCTTGTTTATGGTTTAAAATTTTTGCTCGATTTATGGTTATTCTTTTTTGGTGCACTACCCTTGGATAAAGGTGCACTAGCCTTGGTTGGGTATTGGTCTCTTATATAAATTATTTTTCCTGTCAAGGTTAAGGTGCTCGAGGGTGGATTTTGTGCCTATGGTTGGGTGACAATATTGTTATAGTGTCTATGGAAAAACAAGCACATCTCTTTATTTTATAGTAGGTCATGGGACCACACTATCTTCAAACATACTAACTACTGGAATACAGATTGGGAAGTTATTTGTTAAGATCGTTACGACACCACTTACAACTACAACTAGGTTTTATGATTATGCAGTTGCAACAAACCCTAACCCTTGTGTTCGGGAAATTGTGGTGAAGCATTTGACCTAATTTCTTGATAGCCTAGTGCACCCTAGCCTTGCACACCTCTTGGTACCCTCAACTAGCCAAAGATTTGAGCTTGAATTTTTGGTCAAAGTCAAAGTCAAAGTTTGAGTGGTCAAATTCAAAGGTGGACTAGTCAAAGTTAAATTCAAAGGTTGACTTCTGGTCAAATTGATTTTGTGATCAAAGTTGAAATTTTTAGAGTTTCTAACTTGTTCTAATCATTGAATCTTTTGATTAAGTTTCTAATCTCTTCTTGTCCAGATGGTATCTAGTTTCAGATTGGAAGGCAAGTTGGACAATGCTACAAGGTTTCAAAGGTATGCACTTGTATATGCTATCTAAGTTATATCATCTAGAAAAACATGAGTGTGTTTGCATGAAAATCACTATTGATCTTGTCCAAGCTTTAATCTTGGATTCAATGCATTCAAAAGAACAAGTGCACCCTCCATAGGAGTTGAGGCTTGAAGTTCTTGATTTGATTAAATTGTTAAGCTTCAAATTTGTATATATTAAGGGTGATAGTTGCTGCATTACAATTTGTGAAAGTACTATTTGAAAGGTTCTATTATTTCTAGGTGCAATGAATAGTTGAATACATATGGATATTATTGATATAGATTCTTATTATAGTTTTTCGCAAGTTGAACTAACATATCCTCTAGATAGATATTTCTTCGTTTCTCTTGTTGTTCTTGTTCCAGGTAGGTACCCTTGTGAAATATGTTTGATGAACAATCCTTGAGGAAGTTGTCATAGAATAAGTTTATAAGGATGAACAACTCCCATATGGGAAACAATCAGAACAAATAGAGACAAAGTTAAAGAGACTCATAGGAGTTAGACTGGAAAGAAGTCGGAAATCAAAAGGAAACCAGAGCATGCTTGTGAGACTTTGTAGAAAGAAAAGAGAGATGGAGAATACATAAGCATGGAATCTCTTAGATTAAGGGAGTTGATAACATAATTACAAAAGAAGAGCATGCATATTTCTCATTCATGCATGAAGCCGAGATTAGGAGGGAATCAATCCCCAATGATATGATCCATTGAAGAACAATCCATAAAGACTATGAAGTATCTATCCATGTTCTTCATTGGAAGTACCATCCATGATAAACAACACGTGTTAAGTTTGACTCTAGAATAAGTATTCTTGAAAAATAAGCCTTTAATATCCTTGGTTGTCCATCTACATTTATGTGTCTATGGCATAAGGTTGGAGCCTTCAAGAAAGAAGATAATGCAATCTATAGAACATTCCATGGAATCCAACATTGAAGAGGAACATGAGGAAGAACATGAAGATTCCAAGAAAGAAAGAATAGTCAATTGAACCAAGCTTGAACCCACTAGAAGCAGTAAAGCATAAGGAATGGAAGGAAGTTGTGATGAAGAACAATGTATGTGAATTTTTGTGAAAAATACTCAAGCATTGATAGATACAAGGAGAGACTCAAGGATAGAGGGTTATCCCAAAAGGAGGGAGAATATTATGATGATAGCTTAGGAGACATAACTCTACCTGAGCCCTTATATCTCTTGCAATATCCATGGGTTGGGCTTTACATTAGATGAATGTAAAGAATGTTGTTCTCAACAGAGTAAGTGAAGAAGAAGTGTATGCATATAAACCTCAAGGTTTTTAGGTATACCAGAAAGAGACCCTTGTATGCAGATGGAAGAAGACCTTGTATGGATTCAAGAAAACTTGGTGGAGAGCCTCTCATGTACAACTGAAGCATGGTGAAAACTTTCTATGACAGAGAAAGTATATAGAAATGGTTCTTCAAAAGTTTAGGATGTTGGAATGCAGATCCATGGAAAACTCCCATGATCACATATCTGAAGAATTTAAGAGACTCTCATCCAGTAGACCCATCTCTGTATAGACAAATTGATCGAATCGTTAATGTATTTTGAGAATACTTTGACATATATTTTCTTTTTGAGACATTTGAGTTATTATATAAAATTTCATGGATTTATCGATTCAGATTGGGAAGGGAGTGTAGATGAGAGAAGAATTTCTACATGGATATGTTTCAATATGCACTTTTCCAGGATGTCATGGGATAGCAGGAAAAAAACGTTCGTTTCACTCAACACTGCAGAAGCAGAGTATATTACAAATTGTGATGCTTGTATGGAAGAAATGTGGCTCCATAAGCTGGTTTCTGGACTATTTGATCAGGTGTTGGATTGGACTATGATATATTGTGATAATCAGAGCTGTGTGAAGCTTTACAAGATCCTAGTGTTCCATGATAGGTCAAAGAACATTGAGATTGAGTATTATTTTCTCCATGCTAGAGTCCATAGGGGAGAAGTGGTTCTCCAGTATATCTTCACAGATGAGAAGATAACAAATATTGTGGTAAAGCCTTTGTCAAAGATGAAAATTTTGTGCACTTAAGGGACAAGTTGGTACTCATGGAGATGGTTTCCTTATTGAAAAAGGATAGAGATTACTCCCATGTGGGGAGGGAGAACTGATATGTTATTCATTTATGGATAGTTATTTTGTAGTTCAGAAAATGTTCTAGGTTGGGTAGTTCCTTTCTATTCTAGAAAGTGGTTTAAGTTTTCTGACGGACAATCATTTTCCAGCTCGGAAAATGGTCCAGATCGGACAACCATTTTCATCATGAAAATGGTCTGATAGGTTGTTGATGTACCATAGATAGTGATTCCCCTTGTGGCTAGTATGGGGGAATGGTACAACATAGTAATTCTTCTTGGAAGTCACTCTGAGTAGTGGTCAAGTAGAATGGTCTGCCTCGTTAGGAATTCATTCTTTCAAATTTCATAATTGTGAGCAGTTTGGAAGAATGGTCCATTTTGGATGTTGGTGCAAGACAATAATTTCCATAGGAAATGGTTCCAACATTCATTCCCTAGGGAAAACTCATTCTCTCCAACTTGAACTATCATTAGTGCCTGAGGAATGGCCCAATTAGGTGAAATGTCTAGGTTCAATAAGCAGGGAGATTCATTCCCTAGGGAAGACTCATTCTCTCTAGGTTGCACTGTGATTAGTTCTAGAGGAATGACCCAGTTAGGTGAATGGTTGAGGATAAATAATCAGGGACAATTATTCTTATATGCTTGGGAAGAATAGTCTAGATAGCCCATGGACAATGTTTTACATTCTAAGGGAAGATGTTCTTCCATATCTCATAGATGTAAGTGTAAGAATCGCCCAGATGACTCAATTTGTATCATGATCATGTTTATGCAGATTGATACCATATGATATGATTGTTGTAGAGAATTTATGTACCTAGACATTAGTTGTATGATACTGTGGTGGATTCGATCCACTGGAAGTGACGATGTGTCACTGGTTATTAGAAATGTGCTATTGAGAGTGGTTGTTTACCACTGGATAGTAGTTGTATACTACAATGAATAGACATAGTTGTGTTCTATTAGATGGAATTATAGAAGTAGTATGATACTATCTGGGTGCCATGGATACTACCACTAGTCTTGGATTTGATTTCCATATAGATGGATAGTCGACGTGCTAGTGCAAAACATTCTCCAGGTGGAGAATGATCCAAATAGAACATATTGCTAGTGGATATGCATTTTCTCTATGGATAATGGTCCGGGTTTATAGTTTGTGGGTGTATCATGGACTCATATTTACCTAAGGAACAGATTGTGGCCCGATTAGGAAAATGGTTGAGGATCAATATTTTCCAAGGCATACGGATAGAGATGGATATCTATGGTACATATGACCCGATCATAACATAGTCTGAGAATGACATTCCTATAGGAATGGTGTCTGTAACCCATGGTGTGGCTTTCAACATCTCTTGGGACAATCATTCTTCTAGGACGTATGTACGAATTACAAGAATGGTCCTTATATCACTCTTTGGAATGAGTGGCTTATTCAACATCATGCTTGATTACTCAGGTGGAGTATGGATTCAAGAGATGATGCAATTGATGCTGTCAGATGATATTGATAGTGGTGATGTTGCTTGTGAACTGATATGCATGATCATGAGATAGTCTATGTGGCTATGATGATGCTTCTAGTTGAATGTTATGTTTTTTCTCAAGTCCATTTCCTTTAATACCTCCCTATCTAGGAGGGAGTGTTGATATTATGGGCATTGTGGGGGGTATTAAACTCTACGTGTAACCTTTAACAAGACTAGAATATTTTGGGAAGCAAGAGAAACCCTAAACATATGTTTAGAAACCCCATAAGACATCTCATCTCAATAAATGAATTAATATTTAAGTGTTAACTTCTAAAAGAAGAAATCATCCTAGACAGGTGACAAAGAGAACTATAAATAGGAGGGCACTAGAGATCATTTGTCACTCACTAACTCACAACTTCATAAGAATATTGATGCACAAGTTTGGAGAGGGAGTGCAACTGCAATTGCTGCAATTAGGATTTTGGATTTTGGTTGGGCTTGCTATCTTGGTTATGGTTTGGAATTTATTCTTGCTTTTTTGTTATTCTTTCTTGGTGCGTACCATTGGAGAAAGATGTGGTAGCCTTGGTTGGTTATTGGTTTTCTACCGAAATTATTATGTCTCTCAAGGTTAAGGTGCGCAGGGGTGGCCTTTGTGCCTATGGTTGGGTGACAATATTTCTATATTGTCTATGGAAAATTGATCACATCTCTTTATTTTATAACATGTGGAACTAATAGATTAGGAAACATACAATGTGCTGACACAAGCTGCGAAGAATGCTTTGAAATATAAAAGAAAGAAGGATCAAAAGGATATGTTATATATATAAAGCCATGCATGAGAGTACGCTTCCAAGAGTTTCAATAACAAAGAAATCCAAGGAAGCATGAGACATATTACAAACTTCTTATCAAGGTATGGACAAAGTCAAGATTTCAAAATTACAAATTCTTACAAGAGATTTTTGTAAGTCCATATGACACATGTTATCTAGATTGAGGTTGCATTAATCACATCACATGAAACTTAGAACTATTTTCTAGTTTGGATAAGTCATTCCAAACTAAATTTACACTTGGAACATATATCCAAGTCATTTTCTTAGGAAAAGGAAATATTAATATTTTAACTAAATACGGAGAGAAAAAGGTTATTCCTGACGTTTATTATGTTTCTGTCCTAAAGCATAATTTGATTAGCACATGACAATTGTTATAGAAATGATACAAAATCTACATAGAAGATAATAACTGTGTGATTTTGGTTAGATGTCCAAGCAACCAACTTATTGCAAGAATTCATATGAAAAACAACAAAATGTTCCCATTGACATTAAATCCATCCATCAAGAGAAAAATAATGCAAGTTGTCGATAAAGAAAAAGATCCACACTCGGACACTACATTCAAAGCATAAATAAAAAAAGGTAGTGCATCAAACTTCAAGAAAGAAGGCGCAAAGATAAAAACAAGATTCCAATCTAAGGTGCAAGATGATTCCTGGTTGTGGAATTTCGAGTTTGGACATTTAAAATTTGGAGGTCTGAAGATGCTACATGAAAATGATATGGTGGAAATTTTTCCATTAATTGAAAAAAAAATTAATATGTGAAGGTTGTATCTCTGGAAAGAAACATAGAGAGTCATTTCTAGTCGGAAAGTCATAGAAAGAAAAATATCTAGTGGAAATTGTACATTCAGATATTTGTGGACCAATGCCAACACCTTCTATAGGAGGAATTGCATATTTTCTTACATTCATTGATGATTTCTCAAGAAAGACATGGATTTATTTCCTAAAACACAAATATAATGCATTGGGTTGTTCTCAACAGTTCAAATCACTTGTGGAGAAGCATAGTGGTTATTACATCAAGGTTCTAAGAACTGATAGAGGAGGAGAATATGTTTCAATAGAGTTTCATAAATTTTGTAAATTTCATGGTATTTACAAGAAATTCACTATGCAGTATACACCATAGCATAACAGTGTCGCTAAGAGGAATAATCAAACCATCATGGAAATGGAACATAGAATGTTGGAAACCAAACATTTTTCAAATAATTATTGGTTTGAGGCAGTATAAAATGAAGTATACATCATGAACAGGTATCCAACAAAGACTGTGAAAAATAATTCTCCTCAACAAGCCTGGACATGAATGAAGCATAATGTGGCAGGCTTAAAAGTTCTTGGTTGTGTCGCATATGCACATGTTCTAGATGAGGTGAGAAAGAAGCTATATAAAAAAGGTTAGAAATGTATATTTTTTGGATACTCCAAAGACTCAAAAGCATACAAATTGTATGATCCCATTGCAACAAAAGTCATAATCAATCATGATGTGTATGTTGTGGAGAATGAAGCATGGGATGGAAGCATAAAGAGGAAAATTATAATTGTTGATGCTATTGGGAATGATGACACAAAGGATGAAGTGGTTCAAACACCAATTATCATTCGGTGCATAGTTCCTTCCACACCTGGAAATATGACACCAAATTCAACACAAACTACTTCAGTGAAATCTATAGACCATGCGTAGTCCACAACTAGAGCGCAACAAACTCTAGCAAGCATTCCAAGTAGTTTTGGATCTCCATATCCAAAAATAGCAAGTCTGTTACAAAGAAAGATAATAAGTTTCTGCGACATCTATAATGTTGACACAACAAATTCATTTTTCATCCTTTCTCTGTTTTCACAAATCGATGGTCCATTAGCTTTTGAAGAAGTTTTCAAAGATGACGTATCGACTCAAGGCATGGATGAAGAAATTAAGTGCATAGAGAGTAATCAAACATGGAAATTGGTATATGTACCTGAATACAAGGATGTGATAAGTGTCAAGTGGATTTATAAAACCAAGAAAGATGCATATGGGAATATGCAGAATCACAAGGGAAGAGAAGTTGCAAGAAGTTTTACACAAGAACCTGGAATTGACTTCAATGAAAAATTTGTGCAAGTTGTGCACATGGACACATTCATAACTATGTTATCCATTGTTGCACAAAACAAGTGGTATGTTTATCGAATGGATGTAAAGTCAACATTTTTGAATGGACATTTAAAATAAAAAGTATATCTGGAACAACCACAAGGCTATGAGATTCTAGGACAAGAGAACAAAGTGTACATATTGAATAAAACATTTTATGGATTAAAGAAAGCTCCCAGAGCTTGGTACAGTTGCATATATTCCTATCTCACACATAATGGATTTTAGAGAAGTGAATTTGAACCAACTCTATACATCAATGCAAATCAACAAGGTAATATGTTAATTATTTTCCTAAATGTAGATGATTTTATTTTTATAGGATATTTTGACATACAATAATTTAATTTAGTCATGAAGGATGAATTTGAAATGAATGATTTAGGGATTATGAGATATTTTTTGGGTATTGAAGTTCGTGAGTCCAAAGTTGGTATATTTATTTCACAATCTAAATATTCTCATTAAATCTTGAAAAGATTCAACATGATAAATTCCAAGGCATCCCCATCACCTGTCATAATAGTATTGAAGTTAATCAAGGAAGATGAAGGGTCCAAGGTGGATCCCACACTATTTAAAGGAATGGTAGGAAACCTTATGTATACAAAAACAACAAGGCCTCGCATTATGTATGGAGTGAGCCTTATTTCAAGGTCGATGGAAACTACAAAAGAATCCCATTGGAAGGAAGGAAAAATAATTCTGAAATATGTGAATGGAACAAAATACTTTGGCATTATGTATCCTACTTCCGAAGTTTTTAGACTTATTGGATACACTGACAGTGATTGTGGAGGCAACATCTATGATAGGAAAAGTATCTCTAGGTACACATTTAATTTTTGAATAGGTATAATGTCATGGGAATCAAGGAAGAAACCCATTGTGACTCTTTCTTCAGCTGAAGTTGAGTATGTCGTAGGTACAAGTGCAACTTTTCAAGTAGTTTGGATGAGAAGAATGTTAAAATGTTTTCTGCAACAACAACATGAACCAACTACAATGTTTTTTGACAACAATTCTGTCATATCAAATAACCATCTGTTTCACGAGAAAACGAAGCACATCGATACAAGGTATAGTTTTATTAGAGAATTAGTGAATAACAAAGAAATTTGTTTAGAATTTTGCAGGTCTAAAGAACAAGTTGTAGACATATTTAAAAAAGATTTGGTAAGGGATGCATTTCATAAACTACGCACTTGTTTAAAAGTTGGCCAGTCACAAATGTTTGACACTTCATGTAAATTAATTTTTTTATGTAAATTTTGTATTTTGTAAACTCACCTAGTTATAATTAATGGGGAGTGTTAGAGATATTAATTACAAGTCATGAGCTTCATGCTTACGCAGAATGAAAATAAGAGACATTAGTCTGTCAGACACAATAAGGAGGATTCTTAGCAGGGGTGTTATTAAATGAGCCGATATTTAACGTTCCCGAGACCTATAATGAAGATAAAATTCAGTTGAAATTTATTATTGTCTTAATTGTTTGAGTTAGTTTTACTTCTATAGGAAGTATTTTTTCATCTATATATGTCTGAGTTAAACAAATCATCCCTTACATAAACATTGGTTAAACAATTTATTCAGAAAATGTTTAAATTTTTAAATTATAGTTTTAACAACAAAAAGTGACCAACAATTACATAAGCCCCAATAAGATACAATGCAACAAATCATCCCTTAAATAAACATTGGTTAAGCAATTTATTTAGGAAATGTTTAAATTGTTTAAATTATAGTTTTAACAACAAAAAGTGACCAATATAGGTCGACATTTAATTCACAACTAGATCAATGTGGATTTGAAATAATTAATAATTTAAACTACGATTGTGCCACAATTATAACCTATAAATTTTTATAGTCCCAAGCCCAGCATAATAGACTATCTAAAGACATCAACCAAGACAACTATCGAGTGCATAATTTGTGCCATGTGCTAGGTTGTAAGCTTAAGGGTGGAAGTAATCAATTTAGAAATACTACTATTTAATAAGTTAATATCGTTTTAAAGTATCACCTTACTTTTCGTGCCATCTACTCCATTTACAAGTAAATGGACTTATAAGCATTATTATACGATTCATTAATAATGTCAAGTACAACTCACTAAAGCTCTCTCGTAGTGATTATTAACAATTCTAAATTCTTAATCACCATCGTAAATGCCATCATTCATATTAATATTAATTTATAGAATTCAATATA
>ML794571.1:418792-467126 GCA_009831015.1 Picea engelmannii
TTCGAGGAGTTGGGGATTTTTCTCAGCTGACTTGAGTGGTAGCTCAGCCTTGGAGGCGAGATGAGAAGCTAGGTTACTGTCTGTATTGTGTGTGGCCCCTTTGCGGCTCGGGGGGATAAGGGGGAAGGAGAGTACCCATAGTGTTTGGCTGGGAGGTACCGGTGAGTTCTTTACGATCGACGAGCGGGAGCGGCAAGGAGTGCGCGAACTTCATTCGAGGCAGGCGCCAGGGCAAAGGTACACTCATTTATTTATTAAGAATAATGCATTAGAAATTATGTGGGGACCTGTAAAATGATTTAATGGATGAATTTTGCCCTGAGTTTTTGCCTTCGATTGTTTACCTAAAATTACTTTTGATTGTGTTCTGGATTGGGGTTTTACTATTCCTTGGTTGGGATTCTTAATTTCTTGCGTTACTTCTTGTGTTGCATCCTCCGGATTGGTATTTCGTATTTAATCTATTGCTATGAAAAATTTAGTCAATGACAATCACTTATGTAGTTATAATGCATGCTAGAGCGCGAGGGATGCGTTGTTAAATATATGGATAATGCACTGAATTTTCACCCTGTAAATTGCATAGAGAATGTGTGGTACCCAGGAAGGGGGTGGGACTGTGTAATTTTTATGGTTTAATGTTATGGAATTTTTCATTGGACCGTAAGCATTGTTTTTTTTTACATTGTCGGGTCGTTTTAATTAGTGCTGGTGTTTTTACCTTTCCGTGGGTATTTTATGTTGCCTGTGGGTGAATCCCCCTGACTGTGGGCGTTTCATTCCATTAACGAATTGTTGTGTGGGTTTATACGTTTTATAATGATTGTGTTCTTCCTTAATTCAATTGGGCGTAGGTAGCAGGCAACCTCCTGGTAGAACCAACAATGAAATAAAGAGTTACTGGTAGAAGAAACAAGAAATAAAGAATTACTGGAATACCCACTTGAATTAATATAAATTAATGGATACAGTCAAATCCATAATTATTATTATTGACATTTTAGGGTTTGATATTATTAAAATTTAATATCAATGCATGATTATATTAATCACTGAGATCTTACCTTGTAATTGGACTCTGCCATTAAATCTATTTTTTAATTGGACATTGCCATTAAACACTTTGGATAACTCCTCCTGTCACAGTTTTTACACTTTAATGGTGCGTTCTATCTCTTGCAATGATATTCTATATTAATATGGTGTTCAGCATATTCTACCTGTATGCATTGTATTTACCTTGTGCATCACAAAGTGTGTAATACGGTTATTTAAAATATTTTAGTAGCAACCAGATTTTACGAAGAATGATAACGAAATTATTCATTTTATTTGATGGACAATAGGCCCGTGACCATCAACTCCTTTCCTGAATTCAAAATAAATACATGTATATATTACCCGAAGATTGTAATCCATTTGTGATTTACGGGACCTTAGATAACGCCACTGCTTAGCGACCACTTGTATGGCCTTTACTGTTCTGCCAGTGTTGGGGGTTGGACAACGACGCCTTTTTCACCGTTGTCAGTCGCCTTGAATCGTGCCTTTTGCATGGTTGGTATTGGGGAAGGTCCTTATGAGGTTATGTTCAAGATTTAAACTGTAAAGAAGTAAATTTATGACAGGATATCAATGGAAGTATTTACGATATAATATTTGTGGTCACGTTAATGCCAGGGGTAATATTCACAATTTAATATTTGTGGTAACGCTAATATTTGCGATATAATATCAGTGGTAGCGCTAATGTGGATCCATGTCTTACGTAGTTTACAACCCTAATTGCAAATTGCGTTACGGATGTCTTGTAGGGAATGATTTTTGAGATTTAGGGTTAGGGATGACATAAAAGGTATGGTGGTGGGAATTTATTGCAAAGTTAATATCTTAAATTATTGCTATAAATGTTACTTTATGCATTGAGATCAATCATACATTCAGATGGCTAATTTAATATTACTTCATTGATTCAACATTTGGATAAATTAGTTAATGTGTATGTTACCTTAGTGCGTCTGTGCGTATGTGGGTATTTTTCTGGATAGGTTAGTATAGTTCATTTTGAATAATTTTAATCAAATCAAATGTAAAGTCATTGTCTTGATTGAAAGGTATCTTAGAATATAAAGGTAAGGAGATGGGTATGTTATGCTAAGATCAATGTAGTTCATTTTTAATCATAATCAAATAAAATGTAAATTCATTGTCTTTAACTGCAAGGTATTTAGAATATAAAGGCAAGGAGACGGTGGTGTTATGCTAAGATAAGTGTAGTTCATTTTTAATCATCAGCAATAAAATATAGAGTCATTGTCCTTTAATTGAAGGGTATGTTAGAATATAAAGGTGTGGATATGGTTAGTTCATGCTAAGGTTAGTGTAGTTTCGTTTTATCAATAACAATAACATGAAGATTCCTTGTCATTCTAATTGAAAAGGGATATGGTTAGGTCATGCTAAGGTTAGTGTAGTTTTGTTTTATCAATAACAATAACATGGAAAGTCCTTGTCATTTTAATTGAATGTTATTGTAATAAGTAAAGTGATGACATGGATATGCCATGAAACTGTTAATATAATTACATTGGGAATGATAAATTATAAAAAGAAAGGTCCTTGAGTCTAAGTGCAATCATTTAGTAAACTTCAGTATTGGGGATTTGTAGTTAACGAATTGTGCATTATTAATCCGGGGTTGGTAACTCATCGCTTAATAAAAACGAATGGAGTAATTGGTCTATGGTTAAGGTCTTGAGTCTCCTTAGTGTACGGTCGATGTCGGAGCCCTGGGGGCTTGCGTCTCCCATAGTGGTAGTGGTTTTCATCAATTTGTAGTCTTGATGTTCTAGCATTGCGTGGTCTGCTTGTGTCGGGTTGGACATAGACACCTCCTTGTAGCCTAGTATATAAGTCTGTGTGTGATTATTTGTGTAAAGAATCTTGTGTCGTATCAAGAGTCTCGGGCCCTTTAAAGGCAGGGTTTCCACTCTTGCGACACACCTGACGGAGATTACTAGTTTTTGCCTGAGCTGTCGGCCAGGAGCCTATCTGACCTTCTCTCTCTCCGGAGTAGAGAACTAAGATTAAACGCCCTTCTTTCCGGTGCAGAAATAGTAAGACCTACTACTATGGATTCTTCCCTCTGTGATTCGTATTGTGCATAACCCAATAGGTCGTTGAATTTTTGTGGAGTGCGCCTTATGTCTTTCGTCGTTATTGTTGTAGCTACTTGTCGTGCGCCCTTGTCTTCTTGTGGTAACCTTCGTGGTTGCGTCTTGTTAGTTGTTGGGGGGGGCGACGTAGAGTCAAGTGTGTCTGTTACTTCCACACGCGCACACACCTTAACACACCAAAAGGACAACAAAAAGTTTTGCACCTGTTATCAGCGTTGTTGTCGTAACTAGGAGGGTCTTTACACTCACCAAGAGAATCCTTGTCTCCATTATGAGGGTTCCTCTATGCCTCTACATTGGTGCCACCTTTGTGCACTTCTTAGGGCTCCTTGTGTGCCCTCCTCAACGACCTCTTTGGCATATTACACCTCTTCTTTGAAGAGGATAGGCTCCCTCTTTTTCGTTATTGTAGACCATGCCACCCCGAACAAAAGTTTCTTGTAAGGAGTCCAGTGCAGCGACATGAACTCCACTTGAAGAGTTGGTGTTGGCCCTCCATGAATTACTTCGAATCCAACAAATCCAGACTCCAGCGACCATGCATATGGACACACACTTTCACTTTCCAAAGTTCGTTGGTTAAATGAATGGAGAGACGATTGATTCCTAGATCTGTAGCCTCTACACATACTTCAAGACATCCTCCAAGATGGAATGTTGCACACCTTAAATTCCATTAAAATAAATGTGTGTGTGTATATATATATATATATATATATATATATATATATATATATATAATCATAATAATCTAATAATTTCTCGTCGTCACAATTGTTGCATATAAGTCTATTAATTTTTTTAGTTCTACCTCTATGTTTTTCCTTGTTTTCCTTTAACATATGATAGTCTCATTATTCTTTCATAGTTTTATTATGA
Organism: Picea engelmannii; assembly: GCA_009831015.1. Taxonomy (NCBI): domain Eukaryota; kingdom Viridiplantae; phylum Streptophyta; class Pinopsida; order Pinales; family Pinaceae; genus Picea; species Picea engelmannii. Next base: position 422,848 of record ML794571.1, read on the forward strand.
ACCAGAAAACCATGGAGACCAAATGATTACATATAATGTTCCTTCCAACTTCTCTTAAATTTTTATATTATCTTATATTGTATGATGATTGAACAAAACTAATACCTAACAATATAGTTTTTCACTATAATTCGTGTTTATAGAAGCTAACCTAAGTCTTATTCCACTAAGACTAGGTACTTGATAACCCATCTATGATTGTTTTCACTAAGTTCGTAATCTACTTGTTATATATATATAGTTGCTACTATTGAGGACATGACCAAACATCATGTATAAGGGTCCCATGAGGGTTTTTTTGTTGGTTATAGCCCCCACCCATGGCTATACATTCTCCACTCAACACTCTAACATAGTTTAAATATTTATATTACAACCCTTTAGTCGTTTCATGCCATATATGAGTCAATGTATTCAACGTACATTATTTTTTATTGTATTTTCATTGTATATCAAATGATTTATATGGCGCGGTATACAAAAGGATGGATATTACTTAAGGGTATTTATGATGGATTTTTATGAGAGGATTAATTTGTGTTATGTTATAGCTTCATAAAATCTTAGCATCTTTTCTTCATTAAACAAAGTGTCATACAAAGAATTTACTATACATTGATCATGCATGCACCACATATAGGGTTTACCATATCGAGGATATTTTATCAGAAACTATCCTAAGGAATCCTGTCTGTAGTGTTTTTATGCTTACATGTGTTAGGGTTTCTTGTTGGATTCTTAAAAATTCCGAACTCTCCCGGACTTACCTCATTTATCTCATCTTTGTGTTCATCCTAAGAGGTTTGTTTTGAGAGGTTTGATATTTTACTAGACCCTACTGTATATTTTGAGAGTTTATGAGTTACAACATTGAAGGTATCATTGTCCACAACACATTTTCATTCCTAGTGATATTATTTTCAAGATCCAGGGAATTCATAGCTTCTTTGGCTTGTGGTTGGTTGGTATTTAATGAGTCCAAGGGTGTGTAACATCCCACTCTGGCGCACTGAGAAAAATTATTCTTCGAGGACACTTGCTCGCAAGTGATCCAGACTATTATGATATTAAAACATTTGTCCTTGATTATGATGTGTTATGGTAGATGACATGATGCTTTATTGCATTGACATAGACATGATATATTGACTCGGTTTTACTAAGTGTGCAGTGTTTTGGACCTTGAGGATGCAGAGGCATCGACGAAACCCCTTGGACTCTGGATCGAGTCAGGGATTGTGTTATTGGGGTTTGAATGTTTTACTGTGATTTCAATACATTTGATTAGATGATATGATGTGGACATGTTCTGACACGATTGTTGATGATGCAGGCTGACGATAGCTTGTTGACCAGACTCACATATGGAGTAAAGGGGCCACACATGACTACCAGAGAGGTTGAGGGAGAGGTGTGGACAACAGCCCTACCACAACCTACTAGCACTCCTGCCGTGGCTCGAACTGTAGGTTAATGATTACCTAGTTATAGAGGACCCATGATGTCGTGAGGGCAGACTACGACAATCGAACACAATGATTCTAAGGGGCACACAATAAGGCGAGGTACTTATTCCTTAAAAACCCTTAGTGTCCCACAAGTTCACCCAACAGAGTGTTGACTCCAGAGGTTATTGATGTCTACCAATCAATCAATAGGTGAGTGGCACCCTTGGAGCACGTGGTGCATCCTGAAGGGAATGTCACGCAAAAGAAACACAAGAGGCGAGTGGCACCCTTGGAGCACATGGTGTGTCCTGAAGGGCACGGCGTTCAAAAGAAACACTGGAGGCGAGTGGCACCCTTGGAGCACGTAGTGCATCCTGAAGGGAACGTCGCGTTGATGATGTTAAAGGAATGAACCTAGATGGCCTAAGACTAATATCTCATTAAGAAATTTTAAAAACAACTTCCCTAACTAAAATGTCCCCTAGTTCAGAATCTAAGTCCTAAGTCTAAAACTTCTCTAGGGGTAAAATTTTGTCTACCCTTAAGAAAAATACCTTATAAAAATAAAATAATAAATTTTAAACTAAAAAACCACTTAAGTAATAGTTGTGGACTTCACAAATTTTTGGGTAAAATGAAGAGAGTAAGAACTTAATTAAAATCTATGGATATCAAAGGTAAAGAAGAAATAAATTATTTAACTTGTGAAAGTGTAAAAATATATTAAATTAGTAATAAAAGGAAAAGAGTAAATAGCGCAACTGCCATTTTGGCTCTAATAAAAAGGGGAAAGAAGGGAATAATAGAAATTAGGAAACTAAGGAATGGGGGAAACATAATAAGGGAAAGAGGGGAACTTATGGTAAAAAGCGAGGTCAACATAGTAAAGAATCTGCAATTAAGAACCTTCTAATTTGAACTAAATTAGCAACTTCATTTTAGGGAAAGTATTTAAACCTGTAAGGGAATCTAGGAACACCTATGAGTAAATTTAGGAGAAACTCTAGGTGGGTGAGGGAAATGAGACAATTTTTAATTTAAAGAAAATAATTATTGGAGGAAAGAGGGGGATGGATGACACTTGTGCGAAGGAGAATATTTAGAAGATTTTTATTAAAAATTAATTTAAATGTGATTTAGGGAAAGATGGAAGTTCTAAAAACTCTATAAAAGAAAGGGAAGAGAAGGAAGAAGGGGATCGGTTACGCTGCCGTATTTGTGACTTGACTGATTACTTCTGGGGAGTTGGGATTTCCCAACTCAGATAGGAGTGGTAGCTAAGCCTTGCGAGGCGAGTTGGGAGCTAGATGTACCATTTCGATAGTGTGTGGCCCATTTGCAGCTTCGGGGGCTAAGGGGGAAGAAGAGTACCCCTAACGTTAGCTGGGAGGTACCTATGAGGTCTCAGCAGTCGGTGAGTGAGAGCAACACAGAGCTCAAGTGCGGGATAGCGTCTTCGGGTTATTCGTCATCGGTCACAGGTACGCAAGTGCGTTTGTTTGTTTAAGAATTAAAGGAAAATTGTTTAAAGTTGTATATGAATCCTTATGATGATGATTGTTGTGTTGAATTTTGGATCATCTAATTTCCTTGTTGTTGTTTTCTATGCCTAGACTATTATAACCTCGCAATCCTTTCGATGAGTTATCCTTGGCTCTAGCATTCTCTTACTATTGGCTGCAATTTCTTATTGGTGTTCTTTAGGCATTTATAAATTACGGTGGGCGTTTATATCTGACTGTGGGAATTTTTATATATGGCTATAGGCGTTTTGTAATAATGTGGGCATTTATACATTACTATGGGAATTGTGTATTGCTGTAGGCATTTATAAATTATGGTGGGAATTTTTATATATGACTGTGGGCATTTTGTTTTAATGTTAGCATTTATATATGCCAGTGGGTGTTTATATCTGACTGGGGGCATTTTTATATATGGCTATGGGTGTTTATATATTACTGTGGGCATTTTGTATTGATGTAGGTGTTTATAAATTACGGTGGGCGTTTATATATGACTGTGGGCATTTTTATATATGGCTATGAGTGTTTTGTAATAATGTGGGCGTTTATATATTACTATGGGAATTTTGTATTGCTGTAGGCATTTATAAATTATGGTGGGCATTTTTATATATGACTGTGGGCGTTTTGTTTTAATGTGGGCATTTATATATGCTAGTGGGCATTTATATCTGACTGGGGGCATTTTTATATATGGCTATGGGTGTTTATATATTAGTGTGGGCATTTTGTATTGATGTAGGCGTTTATAAATTACGGTGGGCGTTTATATATGACTGTGGGCGTTTTTATATATGACTGTGGGCGTTTTTTTTTTAATGTGGGCATTTATATATGACTGTGGGTGTTTATATCTGACTGGGGGCGTTTTTAAATATGTCAATGGGCGTTTTGTAAAAATGTGGGCGTTTATATATTACTGTGGGAATTTTGTATTGATGTAGGTATTTATAAACTACGGTGGACGTTTATATATGAATGTGGGCATTTTTATATATGACTGTGGGCGTTTTTTTTAATGTGTGCATTTATATACGACTGTGGGAATTTATATCTGACTGTGGGCATTTTTATATATGACTATGGGCGTTTATATATGACTCTGGGAATTTGTATATATGATTGTGGGCATTTTGTATTGATGTGGGCGTTTTCTATTACTATGGGCATTTGGGTGGACTGCGTTCCTCCTTACTCGACCATTCTTTCTATTCTCAGCCATCCCAATGGATCCCAAGCGTAGCCTCTCATCAATGCACATTTAAACTGCCCTTATAAGGAACAAAAGGAGACAAAACGACTAGAACAAGAGATGACAGCGTTACATTAATTGATAGGATCGATTTTATTTGTCTTGTTACTAAATGACATATTATTGTTGTATTCATTACCTAATAGTATCCCCTATTTTATCTTAGATAATGTTTCTTTAAATCTAATGGCGAGGAGACGGAGGAGTGACTTAACTTAGAAAATGTTGACCAGATGAGACTTATTAAAGTTAGCAATAACAACATTAGCCAGCTACCCTAATTGGCTATTTATAGCAGTCTACTTTATGTTAATCAAGCATTCTACTTTATAACAACTACTTTACTTGTTAGTATTTACAATAGCAATCTACCTTCTTTTCAATAAAATCAATCTACTTTTTAGTTAATGTTTCATAGCAGCAACTACCTTATTATGTTAGTCCATAAAAATAACAATCTACCTTATGTTAAATGAAAGCAATCTATTTTTCCAGTTAATATTCATGGCCACAACAACGTCATTTCGTTAGTATTTAAAAATGGCAATCCATTTTATTTTAATAAAGGCAACTTACCTTTCAGATAACATTTCCTAACAAGCAATTACTTTATTTCAGTTAGTATGTAATAAAAGCCAACTGCCTTCATTAGTCAATGTCTCATTTCAGGCTAAGGGCTAGTCGATAGAGAGGATAATTATTTATAGATAGTATTCATGCTAAATTGTTTATGGTAATTACAACAAATTGGGTAAGCTCATAAGTAAAAATAAAATAAAATATTTTCAAGCATTATATATTTCCAAAAATTTGCATACCTACAATTGATGTTATGATGGTGTGTCCATGTGCATTGAAGGGAACTAATAATTAGTAGGCACCATGAAAAGAGGTGATGCTTGTTGATTTAAGTTATAGTTTTTGTGGAAAGAAATCATTACTTTTGTTTTGGAGGTTGCATAATTATTGGTTCTCAATTACTGGCTATCGATTATAAATTTAGATCATTGAATTAATGTTAATATTAATTTATATGCTTGCGATAAAAGATTTTGAATATTGCATTAATTAGGGATTTATGACCATTGCGTTGTTGAGACAATTATTGGTTCCTAATTATTGTCTATCGAATTATAAGTTTAGATCATTGAATGAATGTTGATGTAAATTTTACCATGTTTGCGTCAAATGATTTTAGGATATTTCATTAATTATTGATCTATAATTAAAGATTAAATGTTAATTATTGTGTTAACTAACAATTATAACTAATCATTATAATTATGATTATAATTAATGACTAATTTTCTTGTTAAATGTTAAAACAGTCGAAGTTCAGACTTGTACCATAAAGTCCCTTGAATGTTGTTTTAGAGGGTACCTTGATGACGAATTACAATCTAAAGTTGAGCATTGTAATGGCTATAAGACACATATAGATGGTAGCCCTTATTTAAGTAATGTTGTACTGGGTTGTAAACTTTGTGTGCTTGGTATGCTTGTGTCGGGCGGGATGTAGACACCTCCATGTTCCTCAGAACAGTCGCCATCCCTGAGACCTTAAAAGGTTAAAATCGATGCGAACCTGGGCTTGAGCGTTGCTTATGTGTCTTGGAGGTCCTAACCATTGCAGGGTAGGATGGATGGGTAGTCAGTATTATTATTTGTTGGTTGATTATCATTCATTTCTTGTAGAGGTTCATGTGCATCTTAGGTATTTTTGTTGTCATCGCATTGTATGCGTCATGTTCGTCATCGTATGGCAACGTAGAGTCGAATGTATTTATTATCCTTGTACCCACGTGCACACACACACAAAAAAAAAAAATTTGCACTTGTTATACGAGGTTTGTCGTTGTAACGAGGAGAGTCGCTACATATGGTATCAGAGCCAGGTTCAACCTGCGACTTGGGATCACTACGACTTTCGTTGTTATAATTTGATTATACTGTTACTAATTGAGTTGACTTGTGTGCATGCAGGTAATCATGGTTAGAGGATGTTGTGGAGGCAAATGATGGGGTGCTAGGGGAGGAGGCACGATGCCTCCAGTAGCATCCACACCTGAGGGGTCTAACCCCAAGGGAGATGAGTAGTTTCTCGGACAGGAGAAGATAGTAGTTGGCGATGTAGTCAGGATGATGATATATTTTCAGTGCATGTTCGAGGCACTGATTAGTCGTTTGGACAGAGATGAGGCTAGGGCATCGGCGCCTGTTGAGGTTCCGCCGCACGCACCGACCGTTACTGGTAGGATTCACCGTGAAATCGAGAAGGTCAAATTTTCCAAGTTATTTGGTGCCCCGGATGGCACAGCCATCGAGGCATGGTTGGAGAACATGGAAATGTGCTTCACGCTTCATGATTATACCTCCAAAATGAAGCTCCGCATGGTGGTCTTTCAACTGAAGGGGAGTTCTCTTCTATGGTGGAATATGCTCCTACCGCAACTGAACATGGCCATGAAAGATGTGTGATGGGAATTGTTCAAGGAACAGTTTCGAGAGAGGTACCTTTTAGAGGAATTCATCGAGCGTCAGCTCAATGAGTTCATTGCCTTACGACAGGTAGGTCGTACGGTGCCCGAGTATGATGCCCGTTTTATGGAGCTTCTCCGGTACGCTCCACACCTGAAAACTGAAAAACTAAAGGTCAACAGGTTTGTGTTCGGCCTTAACGTCGGTCTCCTTGAAAATGTTAGGATTTTGATGCCCTAAACCTTGCACGATGTCATCCAAAAGGCGCTCATAGTAGAGGAGGAGCTTATCAGTGGGGGTCAGACCAGGACTCCAGTGATACCAGCAGGGCAGGTTTCATCTGGAACTCAGCCGCACCACACACCAGCGAGACTTACACCGAGATATCGTGGCTTCCAGAGGGGATCCACTTTCACCCCGACGACCGTCGCCTCAGCAGCATACCCCTTATCGGGGACCACCACATCAACAGCATCGTCTCCCGTAGAAACAACAGTTTAGGGATGTTCAGCAGAACAGACCAGGTTTCCCGGCCAGTGGGTTGTCATCTTCTACTTCGGGTACTAGGATTACTGGGCCGAAGAAGGGGTGTCGGACGTGTGGGGAGCCACACTACCAGCGTGACTGTCCTGTGGAGAGGACCAGAGCATCCAGATCATCCAGACCCACTACCGTGGGAGATATGGGCAAGGCCCATCGAATTCATGCAGTGGTAAATGACCTCCAGGAAGAGCACCAGTCGACTGTGCTCGAGACGACAGGTATCGTCGCTGACCAGACCCTTAGTGTTTTGATAGATTCGGGTGCTACTAAGAGTTTCATTTCTGGTGCAGCGTTAAAAATGATTAAGGTAAATGCAGTCGAATAGGATGATTTTAGCTATGTGGAGATGGCATCTAGAGCCAAACAGAAGGTTGGAGGAAAGGTTATGGGCTATGCCCTTAACCTGGGAGAGTTTTTCATGAGGGCCAAGTTGTAGGTCATGATCTTAGGATCTTATGATGTTGCAATTGGTATGGATTGGTTGGAATCGCATGAGGCGATAATCAACTGTAAGATGAAACGTTTGATCTTGGTTAATGACGAGGGACAGAGACATGTGACTGTAGGACGAAACCAGGGAGTTTCCCTGAGGTTCGTCTCTTCCTTACAACTACAAAAGATTATGCGCAAGGGGTGCAAGATTTATGCGATCCTTGCGCTAAACGTGAAGGGAGTAGCGAAAGGTATTGAGCACCTTCCGTTGGTGAAAGAGTTTGTGGACTTATTTCCAGAGGAGTTACCTGGGATGCCACCAGAAAGGGAATTGGAGTTTACCATAGACCTGAAACCAGGGACCGAACCAATAGCAAGAATTCCTTATCAGATGTCAACCCCGTAGTTGCAAGAGTTGAAAATGCAACTAAATGAGTTGTTGGACCTGGGACTGATACGTCCTAGTGTGTCACTGTGGGGTGCACCTATTATTTTCATACGAAATAAGGTCAGATCGTGGAGGCTTTGCATTGACTACGATCAACTGAATAAGGATACAATCAAGAACCAGTATCCCTTGCCGAGAATTGATGATCTGTTCGATAAAATGAAGGGTGCGACGGTGTTCTCCAAGATCGATTTACGATCAGGATATAACCAGTTACGGATCAAGGAGGATGATGTCCCTAAGGCCGCCTTTAAGACGAGGTTTGGACATTACGAGTTTACTGTTTTATTGTTTGGACTGACAAATTCCCCATGAGTATTTATGAGTTTGATGAATGGGGTGTTTCGCGAGTACTTGGACAAGTTCGTCCAAGTCTTCATAGACGATATTTTGATTTACTCTAGTACAATGGAGGAGCATGACAAGCACTTGCGCTTGGTACTACAGTGTCTGCGAGAGAAAAAAATGTATGGGAAGTTGTCCAAATTCTCTTTTTATCAATCGAGGATTCACTAATTAGGGCATGTCATCTTCGGTGAAGGTATCATCATGGATCCAGCCAAGGTCGAGGCTATTGTGGAATGGCCTGTGCCGATGAATGTCACAGAAGTGCGTAGCTTTATGGGTTTTGCAGGATATTACCGATGGTTTGTCAAGGGATTTTCGAAGATAGCAAATTCGATCACATAATTGCAGAAGAAAAACAAGAAGTTTGTTTGGACTGAGAAATGCACTGAAGCATTTCGGAGGCTTAAGGAGTTGTTGACAACTGCATCGATACTAAAGGTCCTTAACATGGATGCGGACTTTTTGGTATGCACTGATGCATCCAAGGAAGGTTTAGGAGGAATCTTGATGCAAGACGGATGAGTGATTGCCTACATTTTGATGAAAATGAGAAAGCATGAGGAGAACTACACGACGCACGATTTGGAGTTATTAGCCATTGTATATGCCATGAAATTTTGGAGACACTACCTTGTTGGATGAAAATTTGAACTAAAGACTGATCATTGTGGACTACAACACATTTTTACGCAAAATGACCTGAACTCACGACAACGACGTTGGTTGAAAATGATTAGCGAGTATGACTTTGAGATTGCTTACATAAAGGGACCATTTAACCGAGTGGAGGATGCTTTGAGTCGGAGACCATGCATGTTTTTAGTGTTGCCTCTTCTGACGAATCTACGTGAGAAGATTCTCACTTTACAGCATGACGATGACTGGTACAAGGAGGTCGAGGGTTTTATAGGACAAAACACAATGATGGTACAACAATATGAGGGGTTTTCATTTGATAGCGATGGTTTATTGAGGTTTAAAAGTCGGATTTATGTACTAGCAAACAATGAGTTGAGAATGTTGATCCTGAGCGAGGCTCATAGAGCAGTTTACATGGCTCACCCGGGGGTCACGAAGATGAGGGCAGACCTTAAACCCTTATTCTTCTGGAAGGAATTGAAGGCCGACATAGTCAACTATGTGGCCAGATGTCTAGAGTGTCAGTAGGTAAAGCCTGAACATAGACACCCAGAAGGATTACTTCAACCATATGCCATTCCAGAATTGAAATGGGAGGTTATTTCGATGGATTTTATTGTTGGATTTCCATGGACGAAAAGAAGACATGACTCGATTTTTGTAGTAGTAGACACTCTGACGAAGAGTGATCACTTTATTCTTGTGTGTATGATGTATCAAGAACCTAACATAGCTAGAGTTTGCATCAGTGAGATTGTGAGGCTGCATGGCGTGCCTAAGAGGATTTCATCCGATCGAGGATCGGTGTTTACTGGACGATTTTGGATGAGTTTCCAAGAGGCCTTGGGAACCTAACTTAACTTTAGTACTGTGTATCACCCAAAGACTAACGAACAGACCGAACGAACAAACCAAACCTTGGACTACATGTTGCGCATGTACGTGATGGACCAACAAAACCATTGGGAGGAATTATTGCCACTAGTAGAGTTCGCTTACAACAACAGTTACCAGAGCACCATTAAAATGGTGCCTCTCGAGTTTCTTTACGGGAGACCATGTCCGATTCCCTTGAGTTGAGATTGGCTTGAGGATAGGGTCATAGTGGGACAAAAAGTGATCCAAGAAATGGAAGAGAAAATGAAAACCATAAGACAAAGGATTAAAGAAGTGCAGGATCGACAAAAGAGTTATGGCGATGCGCACCGAGTCGACCGTAGTTACGAGGTCGGAGATCGAGTCTTCTTGCTGGTTAAACTGCATAAGATTTCGATCAAGTTTGGAAAGGGAGCTAAACTCTCTCCTAGGTTCATGGGACCTTTTGAGATTGTGGAGAGAAAGGGGCCCGTGGCCTATCGACTAACCTTGCCTGATTCCTTGAGGTGTATGCATGATGTTTTTCATGTATCTATTTTGAGACATTATATTAGTGATCCTACACATGTGATTGACATGAGTTCCTTGCAGGTATCAGATGAGGGAGTGCTCACGGATGAGCCGGTCCGCATCTTAGATCACCGCGTTCGACAGTTACGACATCGAACGGTAGATCAGGTCAAGGTCCAGTGGGACAATTATAGTCCGCACTCAATGACCTAAGAGGACGCATATGATATGCGCTAGCAGTTTCCTTTTGTGTTAGATAGAAAGACATATGATACTATGATACACTTATTTCATCATTTATACTAAGAAACTTTGGGATGAAGTTTAGACCAAGAGGGGGTGTATGTAACATCCCGCTCTGGCGCACTGAGAAAAAATATTCTTCGAGGACACTTGCTTGCAAGTGATCTAGACTATTATGATATTAAAACATTTTCCCTTGATTATGATGCATTATTGTAGATGAAATGATGTTTTACTACATTGACATAGATAGATTCAATTGATTCGGTTTTACTGAGTGTGTAGGGTTTTGGATCTTGAGGATGCAGAGGCATCGACGAAACCCCTTGGACTCCGGATCGAGTCAAGGAGTGTGTTATTGGAGTTTGATTATTTTACTGTGATTTCAGTACATTTGATTAGATGTTATGATGTGGACATGTTCTGACATGATTGTTGATGATGCAGGCTGGCGATAGCTTGCTGACCAGACTCACATATGGAGTAAAGGGGCCACACATGACTACCAGAGAGGTTGAGGGAGAGGTGTGGAAAAAATCCCTGCGACAAACTACTAGCACTCCCATCGTGGCTCGAACTGTTGGTTAACGATTACCTAGTTCGAGAGGACCCATGATGTCATGAGGGAAGACTCTGATAGTCACTGACGATGATTCTGAGGGGCGTGCAATAAGGCGAGGGCCTTATTCCTTAGAATTCCTTAGTCTCCCACAAGTTCACCTCACGGAGTGTTGACTCGAGGGGTTATTGATTTCTACCAATCAGTCAAGGGGAAAGTGGCACCCTTGGAGCATGTGGTGCATCCTGAAGGACACGTTATGAAAAATAAACACAAGAGGCGAGTTGCACCCTTGGAGCACATGGTGTGTCCTAAAGGGCACATCGTGCAAAAGAAACACTAGAGGCGAGTGGCACCCTTGGAGCACGTAGTGCGTCCTGAAGGGCACGTCGCGTTGATGATGTTAAAGGAATGAACCTAGATGGCCTAAGACTAATATCTCATTAAGAAATTTTAAAAACAACTTCCCTAACTAAAATGTCGCCTAGTTGAGAATCTAAGTCCTAAGTCTAAAACTTCGCTAGGGGTAAAATTTTGTCTACCCTTAAAAAAAAATACCTTATAAAAATAAAATAATAAATTTTAAACTAAAAAACCACTTAAGTAATAGTTGTGGACTTCATAAATTCTTGGGTAAAATGGAGAGAGTAAGAACTTAATTAAAATCTGTGGATATCAAAGGTAAAGAAGAAATAAATTATTTAACTTGTGAAAGTGTAAAAAGATATTAAATTAATAATAAAAGGAAAAGAGTAAATAACGCAGCTGCCATTTTGTCTCTAATAAAAAGGGAAAAGAAGGGAATAATAAAAATTAAGAAACTAAGGAATGGGGGAAACATAATAAGGGAAAGAGGGGAACTTATGGTAAAAAGCGAGGTCAACATAGTAAAGAATATGCAATTAAGAACCTTCTAATTTGAAATAAATTAGCAACTTCATTTTAGGGAAAGTATTTAAACCTGTAAGGGAATCTAGGAACACCTAGAAGTAAATTTAGGATCAACTCTAGGTGGGTGAGGGAAATGAGACAATTTTTTATTTAAAAAAAGTAATTATTGGAGGAAAGAGGGGGATGGATGACACTTGTACAAACGAGAATATTTAGAAGATTTTTATTAAAGCTTAATTTAAATGTGATTTAGAGAAAGATGGAAGTTATAAAAACTCTATAAAAGAGAGGGAAGAGAAGGAAGAAGGGGATCGATTATTAGTGTAACGTTACGCTCCTGGATTTGTGACTTGACTGATTACTTGTGGGGAGTTGGGATTTCCATGCTTGGATAGGAGTGGTAGCTCGGCCTTGCGAGGCGGGCTAGGCGCTAGACGTACCATTTGGATAATGGGTGGCCCCTCTGAGGTTCGGGGGGCTAAGGGGGAAGCAGAGTACCCCTAGCATTGGCTGGGAGGTAGCTGTGAGGTCTGAGTGGTTGGCGAGCGGGAGCGTCACGGAGCTCAAGTGCAGGATAACGTCTTCGGGTTATTCGTCGTCAGTCATAGGTATGCAAGTGCATTTGTTTGTTTAAGAATAAAAGGAAAATTGTTTAAAGTTGTATATGAATCCTTATGATGATGATTGATGTGTTGAATTTTGGATCATCCCATTTCCTTGTTGTTGTTTTCTGCGCCTAGTCTGTTATAACTCCGCAATCCTTTCGATGAGTTATCTTTGGCTCTGGCATTCTCTTACTATTGGTTGCAATTTCTTATTGGTGTTCTTTAGGCGTTTATAAATTACGGTGGGCGTTTTTATATATGGATATGGGAATTTTGTAATAATGTGGGTGTTTATATATTACTGTGGGCATTTTGTATTGCTGTAGGCGTTTATAAATTATGGTGGGCGTTTTTATATATGACTGTGGGCGTTTTTTTTTAAATGTGGGCATTTATATATGCCTCTGGACATTTATATCTGACTGGGGGCGTTTTTATATATGGCTATGGGCATTTTGTAATAATGTGGGCGTTTATATATTACTGTGGGCATTTTGTATTGCTGTAGGCATTTATAAATTATGGTGGGCGTTTTTATATATGATTGTGGGTGTTTTGTTTTAATGTGGGAATTTATATATGACTGTGGACGTTTATATCTGGCTGGGGGCGTTTTTAAATATGGAAATGGGAGTTTTGTAATAATGTGGGCATTTATATATTACTATGGGAATTTTGTATTGATGTAGGCATTTATAAATTACGGTGGGCGTTTATATATGACTGTGGGCATTTTTATATATGATTGTGGGCGTTTTGTTTTAATGTGGGAATTTATATATTACTGTGGGCATTTATATTTGACTGTGGGCATTTTATATATGAATGTTGGCATTTTGTATTGATGTGGGCATTTATATATATTACTGTGGGCGTTTTCTATTACTATGGGTGTTTGGGTGGGATGCGTTCCTCCTTACTCGGCCATTCTTGCTATTCTCAACCATCCCAATGGATCCCAGGCACAGCCTCTCATCAATGCACCTTTAAACAACCCTTATAAAGAACAGAAGGAGACAGGATGACTGGAACAAGAGATGACAACATTACATTAATTGATAGGATCGATTTTATTTGTCTCGTTACTAAATGCCATATTATTGTTGTATTCATTACCTAATAGTAGCCCCTATTTTATCTTAGATAATGCTGCTTTAAATCTAATGGCCAGGAGATGGAGGAGTGACTTAACTCAGAAAATGTTGACTAGATGAGACTTATTAAAGTTAGCAATAACAACATTAGCCAGCTACCCTAATTGGCTATTTATAGCAGTCTACTTTATGTTAATCAAGAATTCTACCTTATAACAACAACTACTTTACTTGTTAGTATTTACAATAGCAATCTACCTTCTTCTCAATAAAAGCAATCTACGTTTTAGTTAATGTTTCATAGCAGCAACTACCTTATTATGTTAGTCCATAAAAATAGCAATCTACCTTATTTTAAATGAAAGCAATCTATTTTTTCAGTTAATATTAATGGCCGCAACAACTTCATTTCGTTAGTATTTAAAAATGGCAATCCACTTTATTTTAATAAAGGCAACTTACCTTTCAGATAACATTTCCTAACAAGCAATTACATTATTTCAGTTAGTATGTAATAAAAGCCAGCTGCCTTAATTAGTCAATGCCTCATTTAAGGCTAAGGGCTAGTAGATAGAGAGGATAATTATTTATAGATAGTATTCATTCTAAATTGTTTATGGTAATTACAACAAATTGGGTAAGCTCTTAAGTAAAAATAAATAAATATTTTCAAGTATTATATATTTCCAAAAATTTGCATTCCTACAATTGATGTTATGATGGTGTGTCCATGTGCCTTGAACAGAACTAATAATTAGTAGGAACCATGAAAAGAGGTGATGCTTGTTGATTTAAGTTACCGTTTTTGCGCCAAGAAATCATTACTTTTGTTTTGGAGGTTGCATAATTATTGGTTCTCAATTACTTGCTATCGATTATAAATTTAGATCATTGAGTTAATGTTAATATTAATTTATATGCTTGCGATAAAAGATTTTGAATATTTCCTTAATTAGGGATTTATGACCATTGAGTTGTTGAGACAATTATTGGTTCCTAATTATTGTCTATCGAATTATAATTTTAGATCATTGAATGAATGTTGATGTAAATTTTACCATGTTTTCATCAAATGATTTCAGGATATTTCGTTAATTATTGATCTATAATTAAAGATTAAATGTTAATTATTGCGTTAACTAACAATTATAACTAATCATTACATTTACGATTATGATTAATGACTAATTTTCTTGTTAAATGTTAAACCAGTCAAAGTTCAGACTTGTACAATAAATTCCCTTGAATGTTGTTTTAGAGGGTACCTTGATTACGAATTACGATCTAAAGTTGCGCATTGGAATGGCCTTAAGACACATATAGATGGTAGACCTTGTTTAAATAATGTTGTACTGGGTTGTAAACTTTGTGTGCTTGGTATGCTTGTGTCGGGCGGGATGTAGACACCTCCATGTTCCTCAGAACAGTCGCCAACCCTGAGACCTTAAATGGTTAAAATCGATGGGAACTGTTGGAGCTGTCTTTGTTTTCTAAGCCCATCACAAATTTCATATTTTAAATGCTCGAAATCTCAAGATGGTTTTCATATTTTCCCTCTGAGGTATCAAGATCTCCGAAGATTTATCACACCAGAAACAATGATTGTTATACTCTCGAAATGAGTCCTACCTTTCGTTAAAACTTTTCCTCCTTTACTCTACCTCGGGATCTCGTAGGTCGGATAATGTAAGTCATATAAGTCACACACCCTGAGCTATGAAACAACGAAATCATTTTAATTTTTTACTCGGGACAATAACAAGGGTAAAGTTTCCCCTAACCCATGTTTAAACGTCGTCGGGGTTTCGCACCTCGGCGTTTTCCAAATCCAAAAATTTAACGTCGCAGCCCCGATAGATGAGAACACGAGGTCCTTATTCTAGTAACTTGTGTCGAGGTTGAAGTTAAAATCTAAACAATGGTAAAAGTTTTTGTCGGCATTTCGCCACTCGACGTTTTCCTTTTCAAAAGTTACACCATCTAAACCCCGACTCGCGAAATCATGATAAGGATATAAACGTGATTAATTAATCACTTAATCCAAGATTATATTCCCTTTGAATTAAGTCATGTTATCGCGATCTCACGGTTTCGCTGCTTGACATGATGACTTTTCGGAAACGCATTTTCGAAGCTCCAAGTTGCGATATGGCGAATATAATAATTATGAAATTAATTGAGCCCCTAATCGCGATTACCTTTTTATTAACCAAAATCGATCATCACAGTCTTGGGTGTTAGAGATTCGAAATGTTAAAGTAAAATCCCCGATATAATGAGTATCGAAATATTGATTAACGTTGGTAAAACCAGATTAATTAATCTAAATCAATACATATCCCTCAATTTGATGTCTGCACGATTTACGAGGTATCATTGGCCTTTCCATAAGCCACTGACATTTTAAACCGCCAAAATTTATGGCATTAATGAGGAAATAGGGTAAATCAATGAATATAAGATCATATTTTTACAACAAAATTTATTTCTAAATATGATTTGACAGACTTGTTCTGAAAGGTATCGAGTTTTCAAATATATATAAGAGATGTGTTTCATTATAACAAATGCATTTCATATTACGCAAAGCACATTATCTTTGAACAATTGACTTCTGTATGTATATGTATTTCTATCGCAGAAGAACCAAAACGCAATCCCCAACCATGGCTCCGTGAAAAGCATCAAAGGCAAATGTTGAGGTTTCAGGACAAAGCTCAGACAATGTCTCTGATACTTCACCTCAAAGTATTGATTCGGTCCCGAATTGGTCATTCATTTTGGATGTTCTACAGGTAGAGTTGGTGGAATATTCCGATGACTCCAGCGACAATGAAAAAGATTATATAACAACCAAATACAAAATAGTCATCCAATCCAGAATGCACAGAGTAGAAGCCAGTCCACGGTTGCTTCCATATTATGTCATGGTCCGATGGGCATTGGATCATGTGGACACACCGACCAGAACCATCATGAACGAGAAGAAAGTCACGATTGGGACTTTCAGGCTGGAACATTTGCAAACCGTGTATAAGTTTCCCACAACGTTCGACCACACATATGGCGTTGAATTCTTGGACGAGTTCAAGAAGAAGGAATGTGTACAGTATGGTAAAACCATGTCCATTTTAATAAAGGATTGGGTTTCAAACACCGCGAAGTTCATAGTTGATACCCACGACATATATTCAATCATTTATTTAGAACCACAGTACAAATATGTAGCCATGATGACATACAGGTTACACGGGAAAGAGGACACCTCACATTTTTTCCTTTCGTGGGTGCCTCTAATGTTTTGGGTCGTCGAAGGCAGTTCCTTTGACTGGGAAAATATGCTTTCTGATAGCTTGACCAGTCGGGTCACAATGTATCGGGCGCAGAAAGAGAATGGGAAGGCGTCTTCATTCTTCATGTCTGCATACATTATGGATGCAATTTGTTCTATGAAACCATTTCCATTAATGATCTGGAGTTGGAATCCGGTCAAAGACGAACCCATACATGTATATCATGCAAAATTGTGGGAAAAAAAAGAGAAAATTTTTGTGTATGAAATTTTTAACTTGGTGATGGTGCCCCTGCATGTCGCCATTTTTGGTCACCCGCCACCCCGGATCTTGGACAACATAGTAACAAATCTGGGCAGCATAGCAGATTGGTATGTAGAGGCATAATTTTCATACCTCATATTTTTCAGGTCTTCTATTCCTGTGCATGCACTGCCATTGTTCATTTCTAACAAGCTAGCTTGTCTCGAGGTTGCCTGAAAAAATGGTAATCGGTGGTGTAAGAAAAGAACTTAAAGGGTACTCAAAGAAGGTATGGTTGTCTTTTCCTATTCATTTGAATTCTTATTCTTTATTAGATTTCAGGCATGCCACAGCCGAGGCTGCAGCCCTGGAAGACCTAAATTTGGTCTCCATCGAATACAAGAAGCACGATTCGCAAAGGGTCGTGAGAAATCATTTGGAAAATTGTGGGCTCAAGAGATTTGAGCATGAGAATTCACCCTCAGATGACATTTTTCGAGGAGCAAGGTCCTATGATGAAATTCTAGCTCGGATACAAACCTTGGCACTCGAAGAAAGAGCCGATGTTCTCAAGTTAAAGGAACATCGACGTAGTTGTCTTCCCGCTATTTTTCGAGGTGATGGTCCGAGTACATTAGAGGTGAAACAGAAAGATGCCGAAGGCTCTAAATATGTGACTCCCATTCAAGGAAAACACCAGGACAAGGGGGATCAAACAAAGAGTTCGAAAGTAGAGATAAAGAATCCAGACCTGCCGAAGAAGCAAAGTCCGGTCTCTACTCCAGGAAAATTAGCGAAGTAGATTGGAGAACCTATCGCATCAGTTACCCCCTTGCATTCGATGTAGGGAAACATCAATGAAGGATGGATAATCAATGAAGAGTTGAGGCCCATAAGGGGAGAAGAACTCCCTCCGAATGAATTTTTCTTCGATAAGAAGAGAAAGGTAGTAGTAAAAAGGGAATTCTATTAGGAAGGAGAGTCAACTTCCAACAAAATATAAAATTATAACTGATGGAAAGGACAAGAAGAATGAGCAATTCACCACTGAAATAGCGGGGACACTAGGAGCATATACCTTGGCGAATCAATTTTCGGTCGGGCTCTTACAAAACCAACTTAAAAGAAAAAATCGCCTCATTAGGACCCTTGAAGCCCGACTCACCACAACAACAGAGACTGCTAAAGACCAGGAGAGCATAGGAATAGAGTAGGCTAGCTTGGCCGATAAAAACGAGATAGAGATCCTCAAAACTAAGCTCGAGAAAACACAGCTGGTGGTCTGGGATGGTCAAATGCAAGAAAGACAACAAAGGGATTTGATCGAACAACTACAAGCTAGGGTGGAGATCTCCAAGAATAGAATGATAAACATCGGGATGTTCAAATCCCAAGCGATCGATATTTGGAGCAGAGTCTTTGTGGCCCAGCAAAATTTGCTCACTAAGGTAGAAACGATCCGGGACAACTGTTTGCTAGTCAACTAGGTTTCAGAGAACTTATCCGCTAGAGAAAGGGAAGCCGGAGAAGCTCGAGTCGCCTTCCAAGAAGCTGTGATAGCCACAAATAACAGGGTTTCGGAAAGTACTCCCAGGTTCACCATTTCAGAGCAGACCAGAGGGAACATTCTATTAAAACAATGGGAGCATAACATCACCGAAGGCAAACAACAAGCCAAAAAGATAACCAATTCCTTAGAAGAGGCCTTCAGTTCTATAGAAGACGATCTGCTAGGCATTGACAGTGGAGATAATGCCGATACGTTGGTGCAGATGAATGTGGCCAAAATCTCGTTTGATCTAAAGGAAAAAGAGGAAAGAGATTCGACCGATATTTCCCAGATGACTATGGTGGATATAGTCCAAATAGAGAAATGCATGATTAGACCCAACGCACAATTATGTGCCATCGAAATCATAGATGGACAGATGGAAGACAGGTTGCAACAGTTAGCCCGAGAATGTTACTTCTTTGAAGCCAGCTGTCAAGCAAAACCATTGTGGCTAATATCTCAGCTAGTTGAAAGATGTGTCGCCTGTACCGAGCCCGTGCGAGGACAAACATATGACACCAAGTGAAGACAAAGAAGAAGAAATGGAACGATTTCCCTCCTCCCTATCATAACTGAAATTTTGTGACTATTGAGATTTTATCTTATTTGTAAAATTGTATAAATATACCACAGAAAGAAATAAACAAGGATGGACCTTTTTGTGTCGATTGTAACAGAGTTTTTACATTTTGAGATTTAATACAAAGAAAATCTGAAGATTCTCAATTACGTCAAGACTATGTTATGAGTTTGTTTACGTGTATCTCATACTTCATTTCATTTCATATTCTTAATTGATGAATGCTTCGTTATAATTTAGTACGACCACTACTATAGCGAATGAATTTTGGTTTTCTGTAATTGTTTACTGTTTTTCCTCTGTACCAGCTATCAACAGGTGTAAGACCAGTCCACACTTTCAGAATTCTACACATATTCGCTGCATACATCGGGCTATTTCTTTACATTTTTCCTCTTCTATTTATACGTGAGATTGTCCCTTTATAGGAGCCTTACATCATAAACATCTAAATGTTTTTCTCTCACCTCATACCTTTTATTAAGATACAACTTAGCTATGGGAAAGAGCCTTTGATTTGCACTCTGTTTCTTTTCTGAAATTATAAATTCTCTTTTATATGACCAAATTGAGACAACACTTAATTTCTCCCTGAAGTTTTTTTTATTTTACTGTTCCACCATGACTGTCCCTGTACCAACACAGCCCAATATCAAACCCGAATTATCGAACCAAACGCACATTTCCTTAAACCTTTTTGACACTATTCTTAAAACAACTACTAACCGGGTCGAACTTGAACGTTCATGGGCAACCATTGAACACGATATAACTATCCAGGAACAATTGGAAGCTAGACAACACCAACGTAAAAACCTTCCCTAGTTTGCTTTTCCGAAGGTTGAAGTTTCTCTCTTCTCCACCTTTTAACCACTTTCATATGCCTAGACACTGTACTTCTAAGCCTTAAGTACAGACTCTGGAACAACATCTTTCTGGCGCCGTGCCGGGGACCGAAGTTACGAAATCTTTTTCCTTGGGAAAATGACATTTGTTTTTCGTTGAAAGTGTTACCCTTTGATATTGAACAAAGAGTACACACCTTTTAAGGATTTATAATCTTTCACTTGGCAACTCCACAAATATAAAATGGCTCCCGGTCGAAGGAATACCGGACAAAACCCAGATGGTAAGCAGATTATGCCCGTTATCGATCCCGAAAAAATTCTAAAGGTGAGAGGCTCTCTTAAGCCAACTGCTACAATTTACAAACTTAAAACCCCACCACTAAAGACTAAGAGTTCTTTTGAACCCTCAAATTTGCTCAGTCCTCTCTTTGATAATAAAGTTTCAACACCAAACTACTCCAAAGTTAGGACTGAGATTCATCCAACAATCCCCTTAGTACACAAAGGAAAGGGCCCTCTTGAAAGTTCGTCGGCTTTTGACATACCATCTTTCCTTCAGTTGAATTTCCCGACTTCACCAAATTCTGAAGAGTGTGTTACACACTCGGTTTCCACACCCGTCGGTTCTCCTAATTTTGTCTCTTGCAAATCCAAGGAACCGAGTCCTCGCGTTCCTTATCTTTCCTCTTCGGATTTTCCTCTTCGCGAAGAAAACAAAGAGTCACTTTTAATTTTTTAAAACCCCCTTTACAACTTTCTACAAATAACGATGGCAGCTACTGGAGGAGGAGGTGGAGGGTTTGTAGGAGGAGGTGGAGGGTTTATCGGGGGAGGAGGGGGAGGATCCCATCTAGGAGGATGTAACGACCTCCTCATTACGAAATCAACTCTGAAAACAGGTGAAAAAATTTTGTTTTTTTTTTTTAGGTGTGTGCGCGCGTGTAGAAATAATAAACACACTTGACTCTACGTCACCACTCGAAAACCAACAAGACACAACCACGATGTTCAGCACAAGAAGAATGAAGGCACACAACGAGTAACTGCAACAATATATGACCATCGGCATAAGGCGCACAACAAAAACATTAAGACATACTGGGGGTGCACAGTAAGAACACAGAGGGAAGAATCCATGGTGTTAGGGTTACTATTTCTGCACAGGATAGCAAGGTGGTTAGTCTTATGTCTTCTCGAAAGAAGATTAGACAGGCTCCTGGCCGACTACTCAGGCAGAAACTAGTAACCCGACCTAGAACAAAATGCAAGCAAGACGAACACAACAAGATGACCCCAACATATCATAGTGACAACAAGCAATAAACACCCCTAGACATAAGGCATACAACTAGCTGATGTAAGAAGAAAACGACACCAGGTGTTAAGTACAGTACAGTCACAGATGGAAGAATCCAACAGTAGAGTTTACTATTTCTGCACAGAAAAGCAGGGCTTTTAGTCTTATGTCTTCTCGAAAGAATTATAGACAGGCTCCTGGTGGACTGCTCAGGCAGAAACTAATAAATCCTTTAGGGAGTCGCAGTAGTGGAAACTGTGCCTTTAAACAGCCTGAGACTCTTGATACGGCACTGGATTCATTCCACCGGAAATACACACAGACACATATACTAAGCTACAAGAGGTGTCAATATCTCTGCCAACGTAAGCATACCACGCAAAGAAATTTCCACAGTCAAGCACAACAATAAGAAAAAGAGAAACCACGTCCTCTACGGAAGGCGCAGGGCAAAAAGGACTCAGATACGACCAACCAAATAATATAAGGTATGGTATACGAATCAACGGTGAATGATTACAGCCCAATTACTCCTTTTAGAATTCATTAACCAACGATTACCTTGGCGTAAGGTAAATCCAATTAATCTCAATCTCCCATTTATTAAGTCATAAAATCTCATTTTACTTAGCTCAAGGACTTTACAATGCATTATCTTACATTTATACTCCATTCCATTTCAGCACATCCCAATAGATTACATTAACACTTCACTTACCATTTATTTACATTGCGATTCATGACATTCCATCAGATTTATCTTTCATTAACACAACATTTCAGATGGAATAATGGTGACATAACTTATATGAATTCTAACACTAACTTTACCCTCTACATAATAAGGGAAAAAAAATTACTCCTTCTATTTCAGAATAATAATCACCATGACATAACATTACGAGACATTGCAATTTCGTAACAATCAACTTATATCTTGTAGATTACCCATAAAACAACAACACCTAATCCATGTAAAATTTTCATAACATAACCCTTTCCTCCCTTCTATATTACCCTAACATTCTATTAAAACAACATGGTCCTTACATTTTATTTTCTATTGATAACAATGGAGATATACCAACTTTAGCATGACATATCCATATCCTCACCTTTATATTATAATAACCCTCCCATTAAAATAACTAAGACCTTACACTTTAAAGTAACATCAACATTTTATTAAAAGGCATAATGTCAAATAACTTGCTACTTAAGATGACAACATCAAAATTGAGTGTTCTCTTACATCATCAACACAATAAGGTGGTGAACACAATAACATGGACATTGCCATGGATTTTAGCATTAACCTATCCATTAAACTCAGGCCACTTTTACCAAGAAAAAACATAGTTAAAACTTGTCATTCAAGTGAAACTTAACCAGTAATTTAAGGAAAAGTTCTGAAGTCAAAATATCTCATTCATGGATTTAATAGGAATAATGGTGACTCAACATCCAAGCAAAATTTAACATCTATCTAGTTCCGAGTGCCATAATAACGCCACCGATTAAACATTGACTCATTCCTTACTTAAAACCACCCAATGGAAAATCGTAAATCATTAATTAAGAAAAATTAACGTTAATCCCAAAAGGTAATTCGAAAATTAACCATTCTTCAAAGATTATTTACCTACTCGTCCGTTATACTCAGATGTTGGCTCGCGGTAATTTTATCAGTTTGAGCTAAGGTCAACATTAACTCAAGCGTTTTTTTTTTTTTTTTAAATCGAAAGCCAGTAAGCCAGGAACAACAATTATCTGAACGACGCGATATACATGAACTTTAATACAGGGTAAACTGTATAAACAGGGTGGTAATAGAGTGAGAACAATTTATAAATAAACGTGGAGGCACCACCTGATAAGTTGCAGTGACAAACGCACACACTGTACTAACACAGTGAATAACACAGTAATAAACCTAGAAATAAAAACGCTCACAGTTTTCAGGACCCGGAACACTCGAGCAACCCAGGCATTCAATTCAGCATTTAACCACACACAACACCAAAATCGAATCCCCAAAATCAATCCATCAATCTGCCTCAAACGGTCAGGGAATTTTCTACCGAGCTTCTAGACGGAGGATTAACCGGTGTTTAGAATAGAAAAAAAAAATGAACGGTAAGGCAACCGAAACACAGAGTGTAACAATTTGGTTGCAGTTTGTGTAAATACTCCCCACAACGCCCAAATCGTAGTTTCAACAAGCAATCTTATATGCAGAAATGGGCGGATTCTAACAATTCATTGGTAACCCGAGCTAAAAATAAGGAAGGCTACTTCAATAAGGATTTCTCTGTCGGTGGAAATGGAACCAACGACCCCAAGTTTAATCCACGAGCTCTACGCTCAGCTGAGAATATGGATAAAAGTCATGATTAAAAACGCCCTCCCCAGTCACAAAATTGCCCCTGTTAAAACCACTCAGGCAAAATTACAATGCCCACAAAATGCAAGCACAACAAGAGAAAGTGAAAGTGCCCCGGCATGGTAGAAACACCATGGCTGATGGATTCAATGAAGTGGTAGACGCGCAGCATGCGGGATGGGGATTCTGACAGTTAATCAAATAAAAATGTAAAATTGGAACCGCAAGGATTCTAAGTTTTGTTTAAAATGAAAAAAAATCAACTGATACAGCAGGGTTTTGAATATTCGTTCTGGCAACGATTTTAAGCTAAAGGCCCAGGGATTTTTCTATTCGCTCTTTAAATAACAGTTTAACACTGGTTGAGCAGGAATTCTATTAGTTATTCGATTTTAAAAATAAACACAACCTGCTCAATAAAATCAACTATACGCCGTCCAGAACGACGAGACAAACCAGGGAGACATTTACACCTTCCAGAATAATAAAAAAGAATTACTTACACAGTTCGAGAATATTAAACAATAATTTCTTTACATAGTCTAGATTCGCATAAGAACGCAGTCAACATAAAAACGTGAAGCATAGCAGGAGAATGCATCAACCAAAGGGTTATTGGAATGCCCGCCAAGATTTTAGCAGCCAAGGCGTGAAGGAAAACTAGCAAGGAAAAAAAAATATGCACAACAAAAGGGGAGGAAGCACCGTGAACGTTCATTTTCAAACAGTTACAGTTATAATTTCCGAAGTAAATAGTATGCATTCTACACTACCAATTAAAAGACAATACCATTTCCTTTCACCCGCTTCAGATGACGCCCCGCGCTCCGTGCCGCTCCTCCTCCATGTCGCTCCCGCTCGCCGACCATAGGGACTACACCGGTACGTCCCATCCAACGCTAGGGGTACTCTGCTTCCCCCTTATCCCCCCGAGCCGCAAAGGGGCCACACAAGATCTAGAGATAAGAATAGCTTCTCAGCTTGCCTCCAAGGCTGAGCTACCACTCCAAACACTGCTGAGAAATTCCCAACTCCTCACAAGCAAACAGTCAAGCCACAATCCGGCAGCGTAACGTTATGCTAACCGTTTCCCCCTTTCTTCTTTCTTTTCCCCTTATTTTATAGAAATTTGATACCCACCTACTTTCCTAAATCATTATTAATTTAATTTTTAATCACAATCCCCTAAAAATTCTCTGTCGTCCAAGTGTCACTCATCCGCCACGCTTCTCTAAAAATTAATTTCTTTTTAATAATTAAAAGACTCATTTCCCTCACCCCCCTTTAGTCGCTCCTAAAATTACTCCTAGGGTTCCTAGATCCCCTCTCATGCTTTTAATAACTTCCTAAAATAAAGTTGCCAAAATTTAGTTCATTTTAGTAACTCTTTAATTGTTGAATCCTTTTTGCTTTTTACCCTATGTCCCCTACTTTCCATTATTAAGTTTCCTTCATTACAAGTTTCCTTATTTCTATTATTTATTTCTCTCTTTTTATTTTTAAACCCAAAAGATAAATGCGCTTATTAATCCTTTCTATATTTTTAAATTCATTACTTTTATACTCTTACATGTTTTTTTTTTTAACTTTATATTCATTTTTACCATTAACACCACGTATTTTAATTAATTTATTCCCTTTCTTCACTTTACCCCCTTTACTTTTAAGAAGACTTTAATTAACACCTAGGAGGGTTTTAGTTTACGTCCTTATGTTTAATTTGTAGGATCTTTTCTTAGGGCTTGTCAAAATTTTATCTTAGAGATGTTTTAAATTTTAGGTTTAGATTCGAACTGGGTGACAATCAATTAGGGGAGTCGTTTTGAGAATTTCTAAAGGCGTTCAGGTCTCAGGGTCATCAAGGTTTGTCTCAACATCACCATCAATGCGACGTGCCCTTCAGGACGCACTACATGCTCCAAGGGTTCCACTCGCCTCGTTTTCTTCTGTTGTGCGACGTGCCCTTCATGATGCACCACGTGCTCCAAGGGTGCCACTCGCCAACTCGTGTTTCTTTTGCGCGACGTGCCCTTCAGGATGCACCACATGCTCCAAGGGTTCCACTCTCCGTCTTGACTGATTGGTAGACATCTATAACCCCTGGAGTCAACACTCCGACAGGTGAACTTGTGGGAGACTAAGGGCTCTAAGGAATAAGGCCCCTGCCTTATTGCGCACCCCTTAGAATCATCGTGAGTGACTGTCACAATCTACCCTCATGGCATCGTGGATCCTCTCGAACTAGGTAATCGTTAACCTACAGTTCGAGCCACGGCGGGAGTGCTAGTAGGCTGTGGCAGGGTTGTTTTCCACACCTCTCCCTCAACCTCTCTGTAAATCATGTGTGGCCCCTTTACTCCATATGTGAGTCTGGTCGGAAATCTATCGTCATCCTGCATCATCAACCATCATGTTAGAACATGTCAACAACATATCATCAAATCAATAAATATCATGGTAAATAAATCAAGTCAAATATCACACTCCCTGACTCAATCCGGAGTCCAAGGGTTCCGTCGATGCCTCGACATCCTCCAGGTCAAAAACCCTGCACACTCAAATAAACTGAGTCAATAGAACATGTATATAAAAATAGTAGTACATCATGTCATCTATCATAACGCATCATAATCGAGTATAAATTTTTTAACATCAGAAAAGTCCAGATCACTTGCGAGCAAGTGTCCTCAAATAATAAGTTTTGTAAGCGCGCCAGAGCGGGATGTTACAGAGGAGATGGAGGCCAAGGGCCTGGCCCCCCTCCCAAAGTTTTTGCGAAAGTTGCAGCCATATATGCTCCCTTAGTATTTCCCGTCCATCTACATGACCTTCCCGAAAATTACATAAAAAAGTTGTCGAAGTTCACCAGGGAAGGGGATTTGACCGCGGCCGAACATATTAATTTCTTCGATCAATTTGCCGATATCCTGGGTATCGAACATGAGGACATATATTTCGAGACTTCTTGTCCAAACCTTCGAAGGCCAGGTCCGAACTTGGTTTCGAAGCGTACCTGCAACATCTATCTTGTCTTATGACGCTTTGGAAGATGCTTTCCTTAGACAATGGGGCGAGAGAAAATACCATCTATATTATTTAACTAAATTTGGGTCTTTGAGAGAAAAGAATTCAGAAATAGTCATGGAATTTATCCAAAGATTCAACAAACTGTATAATAAGTTCCCAGTTGAGGTTAAACCGTCCCAACCCGTGGCTAAAGTAACTTCCGTCGGAGCTTTCGAACCGGATTTTGCACTCCTTTTGCGAGAAAGAAGGGGGGCCACCCTAAACCGAATGTAGGACGATGCGGTAGAAATAGAGTCTAATATGATGGCTTCAAGTAAGATTAAAGCTAAAGTATAAATAGGAAACCGAGATACCAGATGCTTTAGAGAACAAGCAGGTCCGTTAGGGTCTAATAGAACCACAGATGATAGGGTAGACGATATGGCCAGAGTAATTAAAGAACTGTCAAATAAAATATCCAAAATGGAGCTCGAACTGGCCAAAGCTGACTCTTTCCCCAAAAAGGATTTCAAGAGGAACCCCAATCCCCCGAACCAACAAAGACAAATAAAAAATGAAGATCAAAAACTTCGGAGACTTCGGAGATTCGAATAATGATGTCACGAACTTTGGTGATGACTGCACTCAACCATATCTGACTTGATAAGACTATGAAAAATATCTAAACACACCATGACCATCGAATAAGGGTGAAGAAGGTGATCACACTGATCTCTGTGAGTCTCAACTAGAAACTGAGATGATAATGGTTGAGTTTCAACCAAAGTACAACTTAAGATCTAAGAGTAAGCCCACCTCAACTACTCAACCCAAGAAAATCCTCCAAAGAGGTTAGGCTTATGAGCCTCCTTTAGAAGAGACCTTATTACCCAACAACAAAACTAAAGTAGTAATAACACAAGAGTTCGAAGGGGAAAAAGTTGAAACCCAAGCACAAGGAATCGAAAAAACAAATAAAGTTACGTCTTCAACTAGGACCATGAGTGATAAAGTGGTCCAGACAAATGAGTCAGAAAGGAAGGATTCAGATGTCTTAACCAAAGAAACAGACAAGGTGAGCGAAGCTTTCAGTTTTGAAAATGAGATAAATAAAATTAAGATACCAATTCCTTTGGTAGAATTAGCAAAAAAACCCGTTTATCAGAAGCAAATTACCAAAGCGATGGGTGTCTCTGAGATAGAAATCCAGTCTGATGTTTTAAACCTGGAAGATGACAGACCTAACATCACCTTTGGTCCCCATTTTTAAGGGGCCAAAGACACCATTGCTCCCTTTTATATCACTCTGAATGTGTATGATCAATTGCTACATAATTGCATGTTAGACTACGGAGCCTCCCATAACGTTATGCCTAAGATTATAATGGACAAGTTGGGTCTCCAAATCACCAGACCTTATGGAGATCTGTACTCTTTTGACTCAAGAAGGGTTAAGTGTATGGGGGTGATAAACGATCTGGTAGTTACCCTGGCGTAGGTCTCGGTTAAGAGTATCCTGATGGATGTTGTTATCGCAGATATTCCCCCTAAGTATGGCTTGTTGTTATCTAGATCATGGGGAGACAAGTTGGGGGGTTCTCTTCAATTGGACATGAAGTTTTCCACAATTCCTATGTTCAGTGGTCAGTTCACTCGATTGTACAGAGAAACGAGATTAGCATATACAGTGAGTGACCCTCAAAACCCAAACAATTTCCCTATTTACATTGTGGACCAAGATCTGGGAAATTGTATCTTGTCTTTTGATGATGGTTTATATGGTTGTCCAGAGGAAAATGATATAGAGTGAGAGGATTCAAGTTACACGATAGAGGATATGTGTAACATCGATGTATGGAAAATGTATTTTGACGGTGCTTCATCTTCTGAAGGGGTGGGCGCATGAGTGCTTTTAGTGGCTCCTGGAGGTAAGTTCGTTGTTCCTTTTTCCTACCGACTGCAGTGGGATATAGATTACACTAACAACGTATGTGAATATGAAGAGTTGGTCTTAGGATTAGAGGCTGCCAAGAAGCTAAATATAAATAACTTAGAGGTATATGGTGATGCAGAGTTAATAATCAAACAAATAAACTGACAGTACCTAGCCAAGCATCCCAGATTGAGAACATACAGAAATTGTGCTTGGGATCTCATGGAAAACGTTTTCTCATCCGTAAATGTCAACTTTATCCCTCGTGTAGAGAATTTACATGCTGATGCATTGGGAAAAGCAGCCTCAACCTTCTCTCCTCCCATGACTTTCAAATTGAAGTATCGCATTGAAATCAGATACAAACCCTCTATACCAGACAATATCCGACATTGACAGGTCTTTGATAATGACAAACAAATTAAGAATTTTTTTACAGCAGTGGGTGAATTCTCCGAAACCCATGCAGACCAAAAAAATAAAAATGACCCGATATGGATCATGCAAGAAGGGGAAGATCCTGAAGCCTTTCGAGAAAAAAATGCAGATCATCGTATGTTGGTCCTTAAAAACAACCAAATTTTGAAAGGATTGATTCCTTTAGAAAGACTTTTTTATCAGAATGACGTACCTATAAAATCCACTTTACAACCCCAACCAGAAGAAGTGGAGGACTGTGATTTGGAAACTGAAAAAGAATCCAGGATAGTAAAGATATCCAAGTTCCTTCCTCCTGAAATGAAAAGTAAGTATAAAGACCTACTCAGACAGTATAAGGATGTTTTTTCCTGGTCTTATGATGAGTTAAGAACATATGATACTTCCGTAATTGATCACAAGATACCTTTGAAGCCTGGGGTCAAACCTTTTAGGAAAAAGATTAGACAGATCAACCCCATTTTGTTATCTGTGATCGAAAAAGAACTTAAGAAACTTCTAGACGCGAAAATAATCATACCTCTGAGATATTCAGACTGGGTAGAAAACCTGGTCCCGGTCAGGAAAAAGAGCGGGGAAATCAAATTGTGTGTGGATTTCAGGAATCTTAATAAGTCATCTCTCAAGGACAACTATCCACTGCCCAAAATGGACCATGTGCTAGAAAAAGTAGTTGGAGAAAACCGAATGTCTATGATAGATGGGTTCTCTGGTTATAATCAAATCGCCATGAATGACCAAGACATGGAAAAAACATCTTTCACCACACCATGGGGTACCTTCATGTATGAAAAAATGCCTTTTGGTTTGATGAGTGCAGGGGCCACATTCTAGTGCGCTATGGACATTGCTTTCATAGGAGAAAGGGACAAGTTTGTAGTCATTTACCTTGACGATTTGACGGTTTTCTCTAAAAATGATGAATGACACTTGATCCATCTTAAACAAACTTTCAAAAAATGCCGCAGGTTTGGTTTATCTTTAAACCCAAAGAAGTCACATTTCGCCGTGCGGGAAGGTAATCTTTTGGGCCATATCATATCTAGGGATGGAATCGGGATTGATCCTAAGAGGATTGAAGCAATAGATACTATAAATATTCCCAGAAATGTAAAAGATATCCAATCTTTCTTAGGAAGAATAATTTTTTTACGAAGGTTTATCCTAAATTTCGCTGAGATTGTTAAATTGATCACAGGTATGTTGAAGAAGGACAACGGAGTAAATTGGACAACCGAGGCTAGAGCATCATTCACGCATATTAAGAAAGTCATAAGAGAGGCGTCGATGTTAGCAAGTCCAGACTATCTGAAAGATTTTCTTATTTTCTCACTTTCATCTGAACACACTATCGTCGCAGTGCTCCTACAAAAAAATGAAGAAGGATTTGAAAAACCGATCGCGTTTTTTAGAAAAAGCCTTAGAGACGCAGAACTGAAGTATGACATAATAGAAAAACAGATGTACGCAATGGTAAAAGCATTAAAGGAATTAAGAACTTATGTATTACATTCAAAGATAATCGCGTACGTGCCTACCAGTTCTATGAAGGATATATTGGTACAGCCAAACAACGACGGAAAAAGAGGGCGATGGCTCACCAAAATCCAAGAATTTGATCTGGAAGTCAAACCGACCAAATTGATAAAAGGACAAGGCCTGGCCAAACTCTTCGCTGAGTCAAATTTTAGAGCCCTAGATATCAATTGCCTGCAGGAAGGTGACGAAGACATAGACCTAAATGAGATGAATGAGGAAACAAGTCCAAACAAGATCGAAGAGACGTTCTTATCATCAGGCTGGTACAGAGACATAGTGTCATACCTGCTAACTCTAAAATTCCCAAATGATCTTTCAACATCCAAAGACTGAACTTTAAAACTCCATGTAGTTAAATATTGTATCGCCGAAAGTCAACTATATTGGAAAGATCCACTCGATTTCATGTTAGTTTGTTTAGTCGAATCAAAAACTCAGTGGGTTATAGATGAATTTCATGAGGGAGTCTGTGGGGGCCATCACGCATGGAGAGCTACAACTTACAAGATATTGAGGGCTGCATACTACTGGCCAAAACACTTTTCGGACGTCAATGCCAAAGTGCGTGCTTGCAACCCTTGTCAACTATTCGCAGATAAACATAAGCTCCCAACACTGTCTCTAGTTCTAGTCAAAGTTGAAGCCCCATTTCAGCAATGGTGTCTAGAATTCATAGGTGAGATTAATCCCCATTCCAGTGCTCAACACAAGTGGATATTAACAGCTGAATATTATTTTACTAAGTGGGTGGAAGCCATTCCAACCAAAAGGGAAATAGACTTGGTGGTAATTGATTTCTTGGAAAACAATATTTTGTCAAGATTCGGTTGTCCCCGAAAGATAGTTACTAACAATGCCCAGGCCTTTAAATCTATGTCTATGATCAGCTTCTGTCAAAAGTATAACATCGTTCTTGGCCATTCCACAACATATTACTCCCAGGGGAATGGATTGGTCGAGTCTTCTAACAAGAGGCTGGTAAATATAATTAAGAAAGTATTGGATGAAAATAAAAGGTCTTGGCACGTACACCTGAAATACGCATTATGGGAAAACCGCATAAGCACTAAAAGGTCTATTGGCATTTTGCCTTTTCAAATGGTCTATGGGACAGATGTTGTTCTACCTTTAAACCTATTGCTACCAGTGATGAAGTTATGGCAAGATCAAAATGAATAACCTAACCATGTAACCAGGAGAATTAATCAGTTGATTGAGGTTCAACAACATAGAGTCGAAGTTGATGAAAAGATGCAGAAGTACCAAGATGACATGAAGGCATTGTTCGACCGCAAAGCAAAGGACAAATAATTCATCTTAGGTGATTTAGTGTTAAGATGGGATGCATGGAAGGAAAAAGGAACAAAACATGGTAAATTTGACCACCTCTGGTATGGACCGTTCAGGGTCTCGGCTCTAGAAGTAAAAAATTATTTCCCACTAAAAAAAATTTTAAGCATTACATGACGTAACAGTCGCGAGATTCATATATATATATATATATATATATAAAATAAATTAATGAATAAATAAATTTTACTATATATATTTTTGTGTACATATATATATTTTCATTTAAACATTGCTTTTTGATTTTCTTTTTGTTTCTTTCGTTGATGAACTTTCGACACATTTCGGATATGATTCCTATTTTCCTTTTACAGGATTCCAGCCACATATGAAACAAGCAGGAACAGTAAACTGAAAGTTGGTGTCAGAAATAAATCGGCATAAACAGGTGATACCTAAAGTAATTTCATATTGCACAAAGCAAGTAAAATGAAAAGGTAAAGATGAGATTGCTTGAAAGACATGTTATAAAGAACTGTTAAAGAAAACTGAGGTAACTCCATTCAAACTGCAACATCAACTGAACTGATAAGTAACAGAGTTGTTTCTTGGTTTAATAATATTTGCAAAAATTAAGATAATCTAAGTGATTCACCCAATCTAAAAACGGTCAGTCAAAGTAAAATATCCCCGAAAATATATACAAGAGTCAGTTTTGAATTATTCGGCCTTTGTATTTTCAATTAGTAAGTCACCACCTGGCATCCTTTTTATCTTCGGGTTTACCTTTTTAAAAGTCACCACCTTTCCGTTTCATATACGAAGGGGTAAACGTTTTTCATTTCATCCTCGTGAGATTCAAAGCAGATTGTGGAAAGAAAGTGAGTCTTCACAACTACTCGATCCCCTGCTAAGCGAAGGAATGTTTAGAGTGATCCTAACTTTCCTAGGTTTTTCAACGGCATCGGAGGATTGAAGCTTGCTCAAATAGACTGCCCTTAAAAAGTTATTTTCATTTTTCTCCCTAAGAACGAAGATGTTGTGAAGGTCAAGGGAAGGTTGGTACCGAGTAATCAAAGTAAGTTCACAGACCTATAATGCAAAATATTACATAGATATCAGCCTTGATACAAACTGATTGCCCCCATCTTCGCGTTCTAAAAATAAAATTACAACACAGGTGGTGAAAGGAAATTCAGAAATGATTGCCCCCACCTAGTCCAAGAGACGATGAAAGGAAATTCAGAAATGATTGCCCTTGCCTCAGCATTTAAATGCATAAATATATTCTGAAGTGGTGAAAGGAAATTCAATAAAAGGGGCCAGATAACTTCACCGGGGTACTGAACAAGCTCACTGGAAGTGAAGCAATGTCTGAGATATCTGTAAGGCTATCATACATGAACATCACTATACTATGGTAACCAATTCTTTTTAAAACCTGATCCACATCCCAAATTCAGACGTGACTCCCTAATTAAAAACATATAATCTTATTCTTTTGATGCAAGCCGATAGCCGCAAGATCTATTGGGTCTCTTAGGACTGTTTTGATTGTCTTAAAACATACTTAAATGTAGTAGCGGGAAAGGGAAAATTGAGAAAGGAACTACAACTATGTTTGAAAAAGAATATCTAATTTTGAAAAAGCTTTTTGAGGTAAAGAAGAAAGTCTCTTCCCCCCTTCGATACCCATTTCTCAGGAACCTTTTCACCTGATTGATCTTTTGACTCCATTTACCCAATATTGGCACATGGTCTACTGTTCTTCCCGCCTCACAGGAAGGCGAGATCCCTAGTTGGAGCCTATGTTGGAGCCGCCTTTGTTTTCTAAGCCCATCACAAATTTCATATTTTAAATTCTCGAAATCTAAAGATGGTTTTCATATTTTCCCTCTGAGGTATCAAGATCTCTAAAGCTTTATCACGCAAGAAGCGATGATTGTTATACTCTCGAAACGATTCCTACCTTTTGTTAAAAAATTTCCTCTTTTACTCTACCTCGGGATCTCGTAGGTCGGATACAGTAAGTCATATAAGTCACACTCCCCGAGCTACGAAACAGCGAAATCGTTTTAATTTTTTACTGAGATCAGTAACAAGGGTAAAGTTTCCCCTAACCCATGTTTAAACGTCGTTGGGGTTTCACACCTCAGCGTTTTCCAAATACAAAAATTTAACTTCGTAGCCCCGATAGCCAAGAACACGAGGTCCTTATTCTAGTAACCCATGTCAAGGTTGAAGGTAAAAGCTAAACCATGGTAAAAATTTGTGTCGGCATTTCACCACTCGGATTTTTCCTTTTCAAAAGTTACACCGTCTAAACCCCGACTCGCGAAATCATGATAAGGATATAAACGTGATTAATTAATCACTTAATCCATAATTATCTTCCCTTTTAATTAAGTCATGTTATCGCGATCTCGCAGTTTCGCGGCTTGACATGCTGACTTTCCAAAAACGCATTTTCGAAGCTCTGAGTTGCGATATGGCGAATATAATAATTATGAAATTAATTGAGCCCCTAATCACGATTACCTTTTTATTAACCAAAATCGATCACGTAGTCTTGGGTGTTAGAGATTCGAAATGTTAAAGTAAAATCCACGATATAACGAGTACCAAAATATTGATTAACGTTGGTAAAACCAGCTTAATTAAGATAAATCAATACATATCCCTTGATTTGATGTCTACATGATTTACGGGGTATCCTTGGCCTTTCCATATGCCAGTGGCATTTTAAACCACCAAAATTTATGGAATTAATGAGGAAATATGGTAAATCGATGAATATAAGATCGGATTTTTACGACAAAATTTATTTCTAAATATGATTTGACAGACTCGTTCTGAAAGGTACCAAGTTTTCAAATATATATAAGAGTTGTGTTTCATTATAAAAAATGCATTTCATATTGCACAGAGCACATTATCTCTGAGAAGCTTACTTCTGTATGTATACGCATTTCTATCGTAGAAGAGCCAAAACCCAATCCCCAGCCATGGCTCCGCGAAAAGCATCAAAGTAAAATATTGAGGTTTCAGGACAAAGCTCAGACAATGTCTCTAATACTTCGCCTCGAAGTATTGATTCGGTCCCGAATTGGTCATTCGTTTCGGATGTTCCACAGGCAGAGTTGGTGGACTATTCCGACGACTCCAGCGACAACGAAAAATATGATATAACCACCAAATACAAAATAGTCATCCAATCCGGAATGAACAGAGTAGAAGCCAGGCCACGGTTGCTTCCATATTATGACATGGTCTGATGGGCATTGGACCATGTGGACATACCGACCAGAACCATCATGAATGAACATAAATTCACCATTGTGACTTTCAGGCCGGAACATCAGCAAACCATGTATAAGATGCCCACGACGTCTGACCACACATATGGCATTGAATTCTTGGACAAGTTCAAGAAGAAGGAATGCGTACAGTATGATTAAAACATGTCCAGTTTAATAAAGGATTTGGTTTCAAACACCGCGAAGTTTAGAGCTGATACCCATGGCATATATTCAATCGCTTCTTTAGAACCGCAGTACAAATATGTAGCCATGATGACATGCAGGTTATATGGGAAAGAGGACACCTCACATTTTTTCCTTTCGTCGGTGCCTCTAATGTTTCGAGTCGCCGAAGGTAGTTCCTTTGACTGGGAAAAGATGTTTTTCGATAGCTTGACCAGTTGGGTCACAGAGTATCGAGCGCAGAAAGAGAATGGGAAGGCATCTTCATTCTTCATGTTTGTATACATTATGGATGCAATTTGTTCTATGACACCATTTCCATTAATGAGATGGAGTTGGACTCCGGTCGAAGACGAACCCATACATGTATATCATGCAAAATTATGGGAAAACAAAGCGGAAAATTTTGTGTATGAAATTTTTAACTGGGTGATGGTGCCCCTGCATGTCACCATTTTTGTTCACCCACCACCCCGGATCTCAGACAACATAGTAACAAATCTGAGCAACATATCAGACTATTATGTAGAGGTAGAATTTTCATACCTCAGAGTTTTCAGGGATTATGTTCCCCGCATGCGCTGCCATTTTTCATTCCTGACAATCAATCTTGTCGCGAGGTTGCCCAACAAATGGTAATCGGTGGTGTAAGCAAAGAACTTAAAGGGTACTCGAAGAAGGTATGGCCTTCTTTTCCTGTTCATTTGAATTCTTATTCTTTATTAGATTTCAGGCATGCCAAAGTCGAGGCCGCAGCCCTGGAAGACCTAAATTTGGTCTCCATCGAATACAAGAAGCATGATCCGTAGAGCGTCGTGAGCAATCATTTGGCCAATTGCGGGCTCAAGAGATTTGAGCATGAGAATTCACCCTCGGTTGACATTTTCTGAGGAGCAAGGTCCTATGTTGAAATTCTAGCTCGGATACAAACCTTGGCACCCGAGGAAATAGCCGATGTTCTAAAGTTCCAGGAACATCGACATAGTTGTCTTCTTGCTGTGTTGCAAGGTGAGGGTATGAGTACATCGGAGGTGAAACAGAAAGATGTTGAAGTCTCTAAAGATGTGACTCCCATTCAAGGAAAACACCAGGACGAGGGGGAGAAAACGAAGACTTCAGAAGCAAAGATAAAGACTCCAGATCCACCGAAGAAGCAGATGCTCGTCGCTACTCCAGGAAAATCAGTGAAGTAGATCAGAGAACCTATCACATCAGTTACCCCCTTGCAGTCGACAGATGAAAATATCGAGTTGAGGCCCATAAGGGTAGAAGAACTCCCTCCGAATGATTTTTTCTTCGATAAGAAGAGAAAGGCAGTAGTAAAAAGGGAATTCTATCAGGAAGGAGAGTCAACTACCAAGAAATATAAAATTATAACTGATGGAAAGGACAAGAAGAATGAGCAATTCGCCACTGAAATAACGGAGACACTAGGAGCATATGCTTCGATGAATCAATTTTCGTTCGGGCTCTTAAAAAACCAACTTAAAAGAAAAAATTGTCTCATTAGGACCCTTGAAGCTAGATTGGCCACAGCAACAGAGACTATTAAAGACCAGGTGAGTGTAGTAATAGAGCAGGCCAGGTTGGCCGATAAAAATGAGATAGATATGCTTAAAACTAATCTTGAGCAAACATAGATGGTGGTCCGGGATGGTCAAACGCAAGCGAGCCAACAAAGGGATTTGATCGAATAGCTACAGGCTAGGGTGGAGATCACCGAGAACATAATGATAAACATCAGGATGTTCAAATCCCAGGCGATTGAGTTTCAGAGCAGAGTCTTTGTGGCACAGCGAAATTTGCTCGCTAAGGTAGAAATGATATGGGACAACTATTTTCTAGTCAACCAGGTTTCAAAGAACTTATCCGCTAGAGAAAGGGAAGCCAGAGCAGCTCGAGTCACCTTCCAAGAGGTTGTGATAGCCACGAATAATAGGGTTTTGAAAAGTACTCCCAGGTTCACCATTTCAGAGCAAACCAGAGGGAACATTCTATTAAAATAATGGGAGCATAGCATCGCCGAAGGTAAACAACAAGCCAAAATGATAACCAATTCCTTAGAAGAGGCCTTCAGTTCTATAAACGACGCTCTGCTAGGCATAGACAATGGAGGTAATGCCGAGATGTTGGTGCATATGAATGTGGCTAAAATCTCGCTTGATCTAAAGGAAAAAGAGGAAAGAGATTCGACCGATATTTCCCAGATGACTATGGTGGATATAGTCCAAATAGAGAAATGCATGATTAGACCCAACGTGCAATTATGTGCCATCGACATCATGGATGGACAGATGGAAGATAGGCTACAATAGTTAGCCCTAGAATGTTACTTCTTTGAAGCCAGCTGTCAAGCAGAACCGTCGCGGCTAATATCTCAGCTAGTTGAAAGATGTGTCACCTGTACCAAGCCCGTGCGAGGACAAACGTCTGGCACGAAGTGAAGATAGAGAATAAGAAATGGAACGATTTCTCTCCTCCCTGTCATAATTGAAATTTTGTGACTATTGAGATTCTATCTTATTTGTAAAATTGTATAAATATACCACAGAAAGAAATAAAGAAGTCTGGACCTTTTTGTGTCGATTGTAACAGAGTTTTTACATTTTGAGAGTTAATACAAAGAAAATCTGAAGATTCTCAATTCCATCAAGACTATCTTATGAGTTTGTTTACTTGTATCTCATACTTCATTTCATTTCATATTCTTAACTGATGAATGCTTCATTATAATTTAGTACGACCACTACTATAGTGAATGAATTTTGGTTTTCTGTAATTGTTTACTGTTTTTCCTCTGTACCAGTTATCAGCGAGTGTAAGACCAGTCCACACTTTCATAATTCTACACATGTTATCTGCATACATCGGGATATTTCTTTACAGTTTTCCTCTTCTATTTATACGTGAGATTCTCCCTTGATAGGAGCCTTACATCATAGACAACTAAATGTTTTTCTCTCACCTCATACCTTTTATCAAGATATAACTCAGTTACGGGAAAGAGCTTTTGATTTTCACTTTGTTTCTTTTTTGAGATTATAAATTCTCTTTTATACAACCAAATTGAGACAACACTTAATTTCTCCTTGAATTTTTTGTTATTTTATTGTTCCCCCATGACTGTCCCTGTACCAACACAGCCCAATATCGAACCCGGATTATCAAACCAAATGCACATTGCCTTAAACATTTTCAACACTATTCTTAAAAAAACTACTAATCGGGTCGATCTTGAATGTTCATGGGAAGCCATTGAACAAGATATAACTATCCAGGAACAGTTGGAAGCTAGACAACGCCAACATAGAAACCTTCCCTAGTTTCCTATGAAGGTTGATGTTTCTCTCTTCTCCACCTTTTACCCACTTTCGGATGCCTAGACACTGTACTTCTAAGCCTTAAGTATAGACTCTGGAACAATAGGAACCTGGGCTTGAGCATTGCTTATGTGTCTTTGAGGTCTTAACCATTGCAGGGTAGGATGGATGGGTAGTCAGTATTATTATTTGTCGGTTGATTGTCGTTCATTTCTTGCAGAGGTTCATGTGCGTCTTAGGTCTTTTTTTTGTCATCACATTGCAAGTGTCATGTTCGTCGTCGTATGGCGACGCAGAGTCGAATGTATTTATTATCCTTGTCCCCACACACATACACAAAAAAAAAAAATTCACTTGTTATACGAGGTTTGTCATCGTAACGAGGAGCTTCGCTACAGGGTGGAATCCCTAAATGGTAAGACTTTTATTAAATCTCTTTTCCTCATTTCAGCTTCTTGTTTAACTTGTAAACTTGTGCTTCTATCTTATTATCTTTGAAGAGAGTTGTGAGAAAATTTAAGATGTTAGTTTACTATGGTATTTAAGTGTTATTCCATTGACTATGATTAATACGTCTTTGTTTTGTTTACCTAGGAGGATTTGTTTTATCATGTTTTATATGTTACAATATTAATGTCATTACTGTAATATTTCCGGTTGTGGTGTGTCCTGATTCTGGTTAGCATATGATCCAAAGAATTTTTACTTGGGCTTTTCAAGCTTATCGACCAAACCCAAAATTTTGTGAACTATGTGATCCAAGTTTACCCTAACATAATTTAATAGAGGGTTTATATTTTGTTTCTTTTACTTCTCTCATTTCTAGTATATGATTAAAAAATTTAAAATCATTTTACTCATCTTGAACATAGGTAGGACTTCTGTTGAATTTTTTTGAAATGTGCAATATTCACATAGAGTATAGTAATGTTATTTTCATTATGTTTTGTAGGTGCACCATGAATTGAATCCTTGTTAAAAATTATAATTGAGTATTTCAACTAATGATGGGATGTGTTTGTTGTTGTGAGGGGTACCCATTAGTTGTCCAACAACCCTCAACATTTAGATGCATTTCAAAGGCGAAGGAAGGAGATAAGAAAAGAACTTTATACATCCATGGTAAGTCTGTTTTCGTTTGTATATGTAATTTTCATTTTGTTTGAGTATTTGAATTCGTACTTGACTATTCTATAGGTGTCAAGGAGGATGGTACCATGGATCCCAAAAAACACCTCGTTTGGAGAAGGTATTCAAGTTCCATCATTGATTATATTCAAATCATGATATCCAAATATGAGACTGCTCTGTTTGTACACTCTGTCGAGCCAGTCAACCAAATATTTTTGTATACATAATTATTCTTTAATGTCCTGTGGCTTAGGAATCTTGTGTATATTTTTACTATTATGTAACTTTATTGAACTCTATTTACTTAGTAATGATTCCTACACCCAATATTCATTTGTATCTTTGTTAAACTATGTTTCCTTAATACAAATTCATCATTTGGATACATTTCATGTTTTAGTAA
Source organism: Picea engelmannii (assembly GCA_009831015.1). Taxonomy (NCBI): domain Eukaryota; kingdom Viridiplantae; phylum Streptophyta; class Pinopsida; order Pinales; family Pinaceae; genus Picea; species Picea engelmannii. The sequence continues at coordinate 463,478 of ML794571.1, forward strand.
CTCAATTTTACTCATGATTTTTATTGGGTTTGTTACTGGTAACACGACTCTATTTGTAGATATAGAAAAAAAATGACGATCATTTTTATTTCAACAATATTTTTGTTTTAAACTATGGTATGCATTTATTTTCTCATAAAATCACTTAGATATAATACTAATATGAGTTATTTATTCTTTAAAATTACTTGATAACAAATAATATTGATCATAGTAACACACAGTAATACATAGTAAACATTATGATCGACATGTTCATAGTAAATAAGTAAAACCTTGAACTTTGGGAAACCACACGTTGAAGACTCTCGTCCTCCCAACCATAGACTAGAGTCTCTATCAACTTATGTCATCCCCGAGTTGAGTTTGGAATGCAAGGAGTTGCCTACATGGCCTCTTGCATAATTATGAGTACCAACTTGTTGTGTGTAATAATAGAATTTCTCTGTGTCAAGTACAAATTTGCACGTATCCTTTCAAAGATGTCAATTTGCAGCTTAGAATGGTTTCCCATTCCCTTTTCATGACTTATTTTTGTTTTACCTAGCACTTGTGACACTTGTCTTGAGCCTCCTTCTAACTGACCACCCGTCAGATTCAATTTTACACATGTTCACATACTCTCCTATAAATATGGAATGTGTCTGTTTGAAGTTGAGTTAACTCCATACCTTGTCTCATTTTGTTTCCACTTGGCCAACCCCTTTGGATTCCTAACTCCCTCTTTAACAATTACTTCAACTTGTGCCCATTTTTCCACATGTGTTTATTTTAAAAAAATAATAAGGTGTTACATCTCAGATTTGGTCAATCGACCAAAGTGTCTTTTGGAAAAATAATGAAAACTATAATAATAATAATAATTGTGTCCCCAAGGTGTAGGAAAATCAGTGACAGAGTGTGTTGTTAAGTCACTCCGTGTTTAAAAGTCATTGCTTGGAAACTTGCTTGGACAAAAAATCCAACCATGTTAAGGGTTGGTGTGGCTCATGCCAGGTGCGATCCCTGGGTGATTTTGACAGCTTAGATGCCCCTAAGACGTGGTTTCTCAAGCCACAGGTTAATCCCGCAGCCAACAGGTCTGGACAAATTAACAAACAAAATAATAATAATAATAATTGTCAATGTTTAAAGTCATGGGATATCACATACAACCCCCCTTAGAGATTAACATCATGCTCGGTATTAACTAGTTTCCATCAATATCATTATGGAACATAAATGGATATCCTTCCCACATATTACTTTCTATTTCCCAAGTAGCCTCTTCTATACTAAGGTGCTTCCATTACACATGTACATGTCCTACACCTCAATTATGGAGTGTAAGTTCCCTCTTTTTTCGAATACAGTCTAACTCTATTGGGAACTCGCCCATGAGTTCCACCTGAATAATTTTCCAATCAACAACGTGAGTAGGGTCATCTCTATACTTTTTTAGTAATGAAACGTGAAACACATCATGTACTTTTACCATAGTTGGAAGTGGAAATTGATTTAAGCTACAGGTATTATTCGAGAAAGTATCTCGAGTGGACCATAATATATAGGTGCTAACTTAGTATACTTGTCGAGCTGTAAAAAATATTTTTAGGTTTAACTCTAATAAACACATTATATCCAACATTGAACTCACTAGGATTTATTTTTTCATAAACATAATCTTTTTGTGTGTCCTTAACTACTTTCAAATTATGTTGTACATGTTTCACTATTAGTTCCACGGTTTTAACATATATGTTCCTATCATCAATCTATTAACATGACTACTCCATGAAACATGTGTATTACATTTTCTTCCATATAAAATTTCAAAAGGACTAAGGTTTGCTGAATCTTGATAATGATTATTATAATTAAACTCAACTAAGTACAAATATTCTTCCCATCTACGAGGCCTTTTCATAACATATATTCTAAGCATGCCTTCAAGAATCTGATTAGTTATTTTAGTTTTCCCATCCATTTCTGAATGATAAGAAATATTGAAATTCAATTGAGTATCTAACCTTTTAAATAAAGCCTTCCAAATTTTTCATGTAAAGTTAACATCCCTATTAGATATTATAACTTTAGGGATTGAATGTGTCAGAACCCCTTAGATACCCTTTTTTTTTTTGCATAAATGAAATTTATATGTCTTGAAACATTTGTATGCTACAACTTATGGTTTCTATTAATACTATAGGCTCATACTGATCAAAGTAATAAAATCTATTGTTATTTTTAGATTGTCATAATCAATCTTGATAATTAAGGACTTACTTAGTAATCTTTTTGATTAAACTTGTTAACATTATAATATTTTCAATATGCATACTAAGTCCTTCAACTAACATTATATATGTACATATATCTATAACATAGTATAATAATATTATCCATTAATTTATTAATGTTATAAGCCTTTCAATATGCATCCCAAGGCCTTCAATTATCAATATATACATATCTCTATAAAGAAACAAGGTGCATACTATATACATCTAAAAAGGGAAAATGGTATACGACATTGGTTTTATTTATACCCAATTTAAACTAGAATAATTCCTATATTCTTATGACATAACTGCGCTATATTCAAGACTTCAATCTAATTGAAGTTATCCACTTTATAATGTTGACAGTTGTTATGATCATTGTCCTTTGCAAAGGTAAGTGGGAAACATATGGAAAAGGTTAGGTGAAATTCTGTCGAGATTTAATGAGAATGGAATAGGGAAATATCCTATCCATTGGTCCTTAACATGCATTACCCCGATCCATCACCACCTGGAGGTAGTACCAAATCTCAGTTTCAACGACAGCTTGGGATTCTTACGAGGTCTTTCTGAAACCCTAAGGCAAGTCTTTCATTAGTGCCTGGTTTACTCTTGCTATGTTTAACAATACATTTTATGAGTAATATGATTCCTCTCACTATGTAATGGCTATACCGCATAAGGATCCATCATGTGCTTACTCTGTGCAAAGAATCACCGATTTAAACTCGCTCTTTGTGGAAGGAGTTAACAAAATGGAGAGCAGTCATTGCAACGCATTCACACAAAATAATAAATTGTATTACTTTGAATCTCAATTACAACACATATATATAATTGGATTCAGAACCAACCGATTCCATAATTGGAGGGAGTGGTTGAGAGAATATCTCAACAACTCCAACAAACCAAAACCAAATCCAATTTAATCATTAATTCTAACACCCTCCCTTAATGATTACATTACAAATAAACCACGTAATTCTCAAATTACAACATATATCTCTGTCTGATCTGGTCTTCATCAGCACTCTCACCCACTCTGACATCTCCCGGTTTACGCTCTTTCTTCTCCACAACTTCGAGCTTCTCTCTCGACTCATTTAAGATAAAAACACTTCTGACCATCTTTGATGAATTTGTAGGATCAAATATTCTTGACACCCCCGAAGAAGATTCTAGATACTAAACCACCCTATTGAAATACTTCCATCTGTGAAATAACCCCGAAGAATAAATTTCAATAGTTTTGTAGGAAAATACTCTAGTTACGAAATGTATTTAGCAATCAATCCTCCAAAATGACTTTCTTTTTACAAATACACACCACAATAATCTGCATATATTTAATCTCCACGCAACAATGAAAAATTTATTCTTTATAAAAA
>ML794571.1:467176-482418 GCA_009831015.1 Picea engelmannii
CGTGTATATCCTTCAACAACCTCTCTCACACATGCACGGATCTGACAGTCTAAGCGGATTTCTCTCTTCATACACGATTCTCCAACTACATCGGCAACAATTTTCTTTTAAATGATACAGTGATTTTTTCTTTGACGAAGACAACTCCTGCAAAACAAAAATAAAAATACAACTACACTAATATAAATGTACAGAGAATGAGCAACACAACTCTCACATCTACCTGGGCACTCCCGTGAGGGATTAAGCCCAGCCAAGCTCTGATACCAAGTTAACAAAATGGAGAGCAGTCATTGCAACGCATTCACACAAAATAATAAATTGTATTACTTTGAATCTCAATTACAACACATATATATAATTGGATTCAGATCCAACCGATTCCATAATTGGAGGGAGTGGTTGAGAGAATATCTCAACAACTCCAACAAACCAAAACCAACTCCAATTTAATCATTAATTCTAACAGAAGGTTTCCTTATGAATTTTCTCTTCCCGCGGTATTCCTCCATGGAAATTATTGTTTAGAAGGTGATGTTTGTCCTTCAAATATTCTTCCATTGTAGGAATGGATTCCCTCCGAGGAAGACCAAACATTCCTCTTATTGTAAGTACCATCGTGTTGTTATGTATTTCTCCTTCTATTTATATTACTTTTCGTAAGGTTTGAATCTAAGAACAAGTGTTTGTTACAGGTCGGATTTAATGCTAAAGGCAAGTGTGTTCTTTGATGGAAGCAGTATACCCATGGGAATCTTCACACTGGTAAGTGATTAATAATATTAGGTTATTCACATAAGTTTAAATCCTTAATTTTTCTTCGGGTTTAACTTAGTATAATTAACAAGCACCACTAACATTCACTTGTTTCTTTTATTTTTGGGTCCAAACCAAATGACGCAAATGACCCTATTCCAATTGAAAATTTGGGTGGAGTTATTCTTACAGGTATGCATTTTTATCACTGTTTTACTCTCCTAGAGTCACTGCTACAATTATCAAAATCAATATGTATATCTAATTTACAATATTCTCTAAGTTTTGTTGATTTGGAAAATGGGTTGCAATAAATATTTCGAACCTGGACAGATGGATTCGAAGTGCTTGTTTTCAGGATTTACCATACATAGATACTTATGGTTTTTACCAGCATATGTAATTGTATTTCAACAAAACCCTATAGTTTTCATAGGTCCTCTAGACTGCTAATACATAATCATTTTTCTATGACTATTAAGTATACACAATTTACCCATTTTTCATTAAAAAAAAAATATGATATACGTTTGTTTTCTTTTGACTGCTATGAGTTTTTATATATTTGTCTATATGCACAGTACCAATTAATTTCTCCTATTGAGGGTTGAAAAGAAAAAAACCCTATCTATTGCATAAGAATAATAATCGATATACAATACATTACACACTATATAAATGCACAAAAAAATTATTATTGTCTACCTTCATTTTGTCACTCTATTTCCTAATTAGACATTCTCATTTAAAATAAATAGAAACCAAAACCTGTGTAAAATTTGCAGTCAATAAATGGAGGCAACAACAATATGAAGGTAGTTTCTCCTCCCAACCTTAATCTAGAACAAGCAATACTACTTGCTCTGAATACCCGTGAGCCTGATTGTTGAACCCTAAGGATGAAGATTAATTTCTTATTCCTGCAGCACTTCCTTTCGAATAACACACATTTTGATATATGGTCTTGTTCCTAGTCATGCAAGCCTCATGCTCAATTCGTGTGAAGTCTTTTTATTCACTTTTCTAGTTCTTTTGGTCATTAATGAACCACCTTCTCATTGAACTCGCACTTGCGTTTTGACAATATTTTTTGGGAATGTGTTTCCTTGCACCACTTGAGGTCAAGCCAAGTTCTTTTAACTTGGTCTCTTATGAAGTGCCACTTTTCATTCCTCCTTGTGGGTCAACAATCACTCTTTTAACAATTACCTTTAGATTGTCATTGTCTTATTTTTACCAATAATATTTAGTAAACTTAAATAAATTCAATAGTTCAAATGAATAAATAAATAAATTCTTAATAATTTAAAAATCCGGGTAATTACATTCACCCCCACTTAAAGTTTAACACTGTCCTCAGTGTTACTAAAGGTTTTTCGAGTCCTCTCGAAAAAAAAATGGATATGCATATCACATATGACTCTCCAATTCCCAAGTAGATTCCTCAGGACTAAGGTTCCTCCATTGCACCTTTACTTACCTGATTGTATGGTTCCAAAGAATAAGCTCTCTTCTATCAAGAACGCGCTTTGGTTCGAATCAAAATTCTCCTTCGGGTTCCACCTGTATCACATCCCAATCAACCACATGAGTAGCATCACACACATATGTTTTTAAGAAAGAAACATGAAAAAAATTATGTACTTTTATTGAAGCTAGAAGTTCAAGTTGATAAGCTATTGGCCCCACACTTGATAACACTTTGAAGGGTCCACAATATCTTGGAGCTAACTTAGTTCAATTTCCTAGTTTCAAAGAAATTTTCCTAGGTTTTACTTTTACATAAACATGATCTCCAACTTGGAACTCTCTTGGAGTTCTTTTTAAATATGCGTAAATTTTATGTCAGTCTTATGCCACCTTCAAGTTATGATGTACCTGTTTCATAGCTAGTTCCATGTCTTTTAACATATCATGACATAACATTAATCTATCCACTGAACTACTCCAAGGAATTAGAGTGTTACATTTTTTTTCCATAAAGTATTTCAAAAGGAGTTAATTCCATTGAATCCTAAAAATGATTTTTATAAGAAAATTCAACCAGGTGTAAATAATCTTCCCATTTACTAGGATTATCCATTACATACATTTTGAGCATATCCTATAATAATTGGCTTACCCTTTCAATCCACCCATTTGATTGCAAATGATAAGAAATACTAAAATTTAATTGGGTATCCAAACCTTTAAACAAAGATTTCCAAAATGTACATGTCAACTTATCATCTCTATGAGAAATTATCACTTTAGGCACACCATGTAATATGAAAACTTCCTTCATAGAAATATTAGCAATATTTATAGCTTTATAAGTGGACTTAACATGAATAAAATGTGTTTGCTTACTTAATTTATGAACAAAAGCCATTATAGAATCTTTGTGTTTTTTATTATTAGGTAAACTTGTTATAAAATCCATACTAATAACCTCCCATTTCAATTATGGAATAGGTAGATGTTGTAGTAAGCCTGTTGGGTGCTTGTGCTCAACTTTTACCTGTTGATATTCCAAGCATCTTGGCAAAACTTATACCACTTCAATTTTTATGTTTGGTCAATAGAATTCCTTTCTTAGCATGGTAATGGTTTTATGGTACCTAGGGTGTCTATATTTTCTGGTACTGAGGGTGTCCAAAATATGCCTTTTTATGCAATTCGTTCAATATTAAAATTTCTATTTCATTTGGATGAGGTATGTATAATCTATTGTTATACATTAATAATCCATTTTTTATTATTCTAAAATCTGATTCAATATTTTATGCTTCTCCTTCCATTACTTTTCGTTTTAAAACTTTATATTTTTCATCCTTTTCGATAATCGTTATGATATTTTCTTCCAAATATATCTCATAACTACTACTTGCAGTCATCTAGAGTAAATTTGCATGATTACTTAAAGAATCTACTTTTTTATTTTCTTTACCTTGAATATGGTTTATCTCAAAATCATATTCACTTAGGAAATATAACCATCTATCTTGTCGAGCATTCATATTTTGCTGATCAAATAAGTGCTTTAAACTAATATTATGAGACATCACCAAAAATATTCTTCCTACACAATAGTGTCACCACTTATTAAGGGCATGTATTATAGCAACTAGCTCTAAATCATGAGTAGCATAATTATTTTCATGCTCTTTAATATTTCTAGATTCATAAGATACTACATAATTTTCTAACAATAAAACCCCTCCTAAACCTTATTTGCAAGTATCCATACATACCAAAAAATCCTTATATGGATCTCTAATTTTATTGTATAGGAGTTGTAGTTAGGAGATGTTTTAATTTATTAAAACTTTCTTGACACTTTTTTGTCCAATTAAATTTTATTCCTTTATTCTGTAATGAGGTTATAGAGTATGAAACTTTTGAGAAACCTTTAATAAATATTCGATAATAGACAATAATTACCATAAAAGATCTTATGTTAGTAACATATTTGGGAACATTCCATCTAGTTATAGCTTTCATTTTATCTAGATTGACAAAAATGCCTTCTTTAGAAATAACATGTCCAAAATACTGTATTTTATCTTTATAAAAGTCACATTTCTTGAGCTTAGCATATATTTCATGTTCTCTTAATGATGCAAATCCCTTCTCTCCTAAGGGTTGCGTGACCTCCTTGTCAAGGATCATCAATTCCAAGCCGAATTGGATCTGTGCGACCTTAATGGTCTCACTTACAAATTCACACATACCCATTTTGTCCTATGGTGTAGGTTCTATGGCACCCACGACCTCTTTCTTCATGATGTTGAACTCACAGGTTCCATGTGCAATATCCTCTCCTATTATCTCCTTCTCGCTTGTGACCTTGGGCTATGTCATTGCGTAAATGAATGATTGTGGGAACACCCAAGAGTTGTTTTGGATCAACCCACTTATCTCCTCACACTTTACCTCCAGTTTCCATGTACGCCTTTGTCGATACCGTGGTTCTGATTGTGGCTCGTCCTCAAAATTTAATGTATTTGCACTTTATGGTTCCTTAATCAAGCATGACTGTCGATCTCATGATATCAGATGGATCCTCTCGATAAAAGGTTTATATCCATCTCCCTCTCTTCCTTTCCTCTAGATCATGCCTTCCTATATCTTCACGATCTGTCGACGTGTGTCCCCTCCAAATAGACGATCAAGATCAATTTCTCCTTTTGGGCTTCGGGAGTTTGAATTCTCAAACCTTTTTTTCTCCATAATGCTTCCACCCGAAGCTCGCGATCTATTGACGTGTGTCTCTCATAGATCGACAACTATGATTTCTTCAGGTCTTCGAATTTTGGAGAACTCAACTTTCAAGCCTTTTCCAAAATTCTTTTATCTAAAGCTTGTGATATATTCATGCATGTCTCCTACAGATCGATGATCCCCAACTACTTCGACTTTTTAGACTACAGAAGTCTCAACACCCCACCTTAACTTCCTCCCAAAACTCACGATTTGTCGCCATGCGTCACTGTGAAATCGACAGTCAGAATTCACTTCTGATTTCAGGTTTCGGGAGTTTCAATTCTCAACTGAAATCATTGAAGTGAGATTTTTTGGAGTCTCCAATCTATCGACACATACTCCCCTTAATGATCATAGGTCGATATTTACTTTGGAAATTTCACTTCCTCCTCGTCCACAATATTCTGAAGTTGTGGATCTCGTGCCACATGTCCCTATTGACGATGGATGGTTCCTAGTCACTTCAGGACTTCAGAAATTTTGCAGTCCTCTCTACTCCATGCTTCAAGAAACTTAAATCTCACGCATCTTTCCCATATCCAACGATATGTAATTCTCTCCACTCCCTCCTCAATGGATCTTAGCCAACGATTCGGGAACCTTCAAAATTATTACTTTATTTGAAGATATTTCCTGCTATCTCTCCTGATATTTCTGGCCTTCTTCTCCTTTTACTTCTTAAAGAGATACTTTGACACTTAGTTGAATTTTGGATCTGTGCACTCCTTGCAACAGATTCTTACGCAAGTTTTGGGTTGTTCCGAGCGACTGTGCATGCCTTGCAATAGTCACTTTGCACTCCTTGCAAAGGGAAAGTTTCACGGTATCTCTTCTGAGCTTCATAATCGAAATAGATTTTATCAATGCACTCTTTGTGGACTATGTGCACACCTTACACAGACTCAATCGAAGAGATACAATTGAATCTTATGCAAACATCTTACAATTTCATATATATGTAACAAAATTAATTCATTTATGAAAACAACAATAATAGGGAATTGAAAACAATAACAACACCATGCATTGTATCAATTTTCCTCTGTTATATCCATTCAAAAGTAAATGGCTACAGTTATGATAAAAAAAACAACTAAAAATTATGAAATTTCCTACTAACTTGTAGCAGCCTCATTTGAGCATACAAAACTTCTATTTATATCAGAGGGTTCTTAGGGTCCCCCCATGACTACTCGTTTACTCAAAAATGAAACCTAATTGCTACTTTAGTTCATTATCATTCAAGAGTAGGAGTGAAAACTCCTAGATCACTCATGATCATTCAACTTAAAAGTGTTTGATCTTCTTTTGTTTTTCAATCAACTCCAAAAGATTCAAAGTAAATTCCAACATTTAATATTTTGAAATGATTCCAAGGCATTGAGTTGTCCTTCCATGCATGCTTGCTGACAATGCTCTTGCATCATACTCCCCTTGAAAAAATATCATGGAATCCTATCCATGAGCTCCTGCACCAACCTTCCATGCTTCTTGATATCAGCTTCATTTTCCCAACTGGCATATTCTATTGGGTGTCTCTTCCACTTGAATAAATATTCAAAATATATCTTCCTCCTGGTGTTTTTTCCAATTCTCCGATCAACGCTCTTCTCCATCTGTTTTTCTGCTATAGGAATTTTTTTCTCCCACTGAATATTCTCTTGATCTTCTGATTCGTCTGTGTCATATTCCCTGTAAGGATACAGGTCTGAAACATTAAATATGGGTGATATTCCCACATCATCTGGCAACTCAATATCATAGGCGTTTTCATAAAACTTCCTTAAGATCTTACATGGCCCTATTTTCTTCATCTTTAACTTGTTATATGTTCCCCTAGGAAACCTTTCTTTCCTGAGATGTGCCAGAACCTAATCTCCTTATTCAAATTTAAGTTCTTTGTGATGTTGATCAACTCTGCACTTGTACTCTTGGCTAAGGCTCTGCAACTTTCCTTTGATCTTTCTATGGAGCTTCTTCATTTCTGCAACAAAAAAATTTTCTCTAGCGTTTTTTATCTCAATCTAGAACAAGTATCTCAACTCATATACTCCCCTTGGTTTCATTCCATACAACATTTGGAATGGGCTCTTTCCAGTGCTCCTGTTTGGTGAGTCATTTTATGCAAATTCTGATTGTGGAAGAATATGATCGCACTAATTATGATGCTCAGTGACTAGAATCCTCAATAAGTTTTCCAAAATTTTGTTTACCACCTCAATATGTCGATTTGTCTGATCTTGATAAGTTGAGTTGAAGGAAAATTTGTCCCCAACTTCTTCCATAGTGTTCTCCAGAAATGACCAACAAATTTAGTGTTTCTGTCTGAGACAATGCTCTTGGGTAGCCCATGAAGTCTCACAACTTTCTTGAAAAACAAATTTACAACATGTCTTGCATCACTAGTCTTATGGCATGGGTAAAGTGTGCCATATTTGAAAATCTACCCACCACCACAAATATGGAATCACATCCTCTTTTTGTTCTTGGCAATCCCAACACAAAATCCATGCTTATTGAATCCCAAGGCCTCTTTGGTATTAGCAATGGTTGATAAAATCCAATGTTCTTTCTTTTACCCTTTGCATGTTGGAAAATTCTACATATGTTCACATATTTTATCACTTGTTTTCTCATACCTCGCCAAGAGTATGAACTTCTCAATTGTGCAAATGTTTTATCATGGCCGAAATGTCAAACCAATCCTCCACTATGATTTTCCTTCAAAAGGTTATCTCTCATTGAGCATTTTGGTATGCACAATTGGTTGCCCTTGAACAAAAATCCCTCTTGAATCATATACTCTATACACTGGCTCATGTATCTCAACAAAATATTTGCACATGCTTCGTATTCTTCCTTTAAATATGGATCATCACAATACATATACTTCAGGTGTTCAAATGCCAAGGTCTTCACCTGAAACTCTTGCAGAATCAAACATCTCTTGCTCAATGCATCAACAACTTTTTTAGCATTCCCAACAATATGTTTTATGACAAAAGTAAAATTCTGCATAAACTCAATCCTCTTTGCATGCCTCTGATTCAATTTTTCTTGTCTAGTTATGAATTCTAAAGCTTGGTTGTCGCTATACAAGAAGAATTCATGTGGAACAAGGTAGTGCCTACATTTCTTCAGGGCTTGAATTATGGCATAAAACTCCTTATCATATGTGGAGTATTTTCTCTTAGTATTATTCAGCTTCTCATTGAAATAGGAAACATGCCTATTATCTTGGCTCAAAACTACTCCAATTGCAGCTCCACTTGCATCACATCTCACTTGAAATGTCTTTCCAAAATTTGGTAAGACCAGAATTGGTTTCTTTGTTATTTTATCCTTCAGTATATTGAAGCTCCTCTTGGCCTCGTCTGTCCATTAAAAATACCTGTGCCTCTTCTTCACTGTATCCATCATTGGTGCAAAATTCTCACTAAAATATTTAATGAACTTCCCATAGAAACTTGTTAATCCATGGAACTTGTTGGTTGTGGAGCTTGATTATATTCCTGATTCAGAGGTCTTTTACTTTCAACCGTATTTGTAGCCCATGAAGTATTTACACCTGAGAAGTATGTACACTCTTCCACGCAGGGGAGTGCAGAGGGGGGGTACCCCCTCTGTGGGGTCTGGGGGGTCTGGGGGAAAGCAGGCCCCCAACGGGGGTTTTGGGTCGAAGCCCCTGAAGAAAACATTGCCTTGTAAATGTATATTGTAATTTCATTGTAAATATGGACCATTCATTATTAGGTCACAGATCTAACGATAGAAACTATGTTAGGGTTTTTTCCCTAGAAGGAAACCCTCTTTTATTAGGGAAATGTATTGTGTTTATGGTTGGATGGCGACTATTGTATTATGAGATAGGATACTGTGAGAGAAAGAAGAGGAAGTTACAATGGGTTTGTGGTAGGTTGTATCCCTTCAGATGTTGGATAATAATAAAGGAAGGACTTGGCAATTTCTCTAGTGGACGTAGCCCACACTAGGTGAACCACGTAAATGTGTGTTTCTATTGTACTATGTATCTTTTGTGTTTTGTTTCCGCATTTGTTTTATTTTATTTCTCCACGGTCCTGTTTTTCTAACAAATGGTATCAGAGCGAAAGGTAACTCGCAGGAAAAGAGGGTTCCTGGTTCAAGTGGGAACAATGTCGGAAGATGAAAAGTTTAGGGTCGAGAAATTTAATGGCCAAAACTACAAGTTATGGAAGATGCAGATGGAAGACTATTTATATCAAAAGGATATATTCCTACCATTGGGCAGAATAGCAAAGAAGCTGGTGGCTATGAAGGATGAAGAATGGGAGATTCTTGAAAGAAAGGATATAGGAACTATACGGCTAAGCTTGGCAGCGTCAGTGGCTTTCAATATTTCCAAAGAAAAGACAACGAAGGGTTTGATGGACACATTGGCCAAATTGTATGAAAAACCCTCGGCATCCAATAAGGTATTTCTAATGAAGAGATTATTTAATATGAAGATGTCGGAAGGTGGGTCTGTTGCAAATCATTTAAATGATCTTAATACGGTTACTAATCAACCAAGTTCTGTAAAAGTGGACTTTGATGATGATGTTAGGGCTCTTCTAATCTTGGGCTCATTGCCAAAAAGATGGAACGACTTGGTCAAGGTTGTAAGTAACTCTGTTTCTGGTTCAAATACTTTAAAATTTGATGATATTGTTGTTGTTATCCTTAGTGAGGAAATGCGATGGAAAAGTATTGATGAGACATCAGGAAATGTGTTGAACATGGAGAACAAGGGAAGACAAAAGGATAGAGGAAAGGGTTTCGAGAATCGTGGGAATTATAGGAAGGGAAGATCCAAATCCAGACTTGGAAATATAGAGTGTTGGAATTGTGGGAAGAAAGGACATCCGAAGAAAGACTACAGAGCTCCAAATAAACAAAGAGATGGACAACAGGAGAGAAATGAGGAAGCAAATGTAACAGGTGATGTGTTACAAGATGCTTTGATTCTTTCTGTAGACAATATTTCTGAGTCTTGGGTAGTAGATTCAGGGTCTTCATTTCATGCCACACCCCATAGGAAATATTTTTTAGATTATGTTCAAGGTGATTTTGGAAAGGTTCATTTGGGTGATGATGCACCATGCAAAATTGTTGGAATGTGAAAGGTAAAAATAAAGCAATGCAATGGAAACCAATGGTTGTTGAAAGAAATAAGACATGTTCCAGATTTAAGAAAATATCTAATTTCAACAGGGCAGTTGGCAAGTGAAGGTTGTATATCCATATTTACAGATAAGATGTGGAAGGTCATCAAAGGATCATTGGTGATAGCAAAAGGAGAGAAGGTCGGTACATTGTATTTATGTACTGGTAATACTGAGTCTTCTATCTCTTTATCTTCTACATGAGTGGATACAATACTGTGGCATCCTACACTTGAACACATGAGTGAGAAGAGTATGCAGATAATTCACAAAATAAATTTGTTTCCAGATCTTAAACAAATTGATTTGGACTTCTGTGAGCATTGTGTTTATGGAAAACATAAGAGAGTCAAATTTCTCAGAGTCGGAAAATAAAAGAAGAGTGAAAGGTTAGAGCTTGTGTAGACAGATGTATGGGGACCAAATCAGGCATCATCTCTTGGTGGATCTCATTATTATATTACTTTTATTGATGATGCAACTAGAAAAACTTGGGTTTATTGCATTGGACAAAAAAATTATGTTTTTGATACTTTTAAGAAATGGAAAGCTTTGGTTGAGAATGAGACAGGAAAAAAGTTGAAGTGTCTCAGATCAGATAATGGAGGTGAATATTGCAAAAAAGATTTTGATTATTACTGTTCATACCATGGAATTCGTAGAGAGAATATAGTTCCAAGAACACCACAAGAAAATGGTGTGTCAGAACGGATGAAGAGGACAATCATGGAGCATCCAAGGAGTATGGGATTGCATGCTAGTTTCCCCTTATAGTTCTGGGAAGATGTTGAAGATATTTCTATTTACTTAATAAATAGAGGACCTTCAAGCTCTTTGGATGGTATAATTACAGAGGAGGAATGGACAGGAAAAAAGGTAAACTATTCTTTTTCGAAAACTTTCGGTTGTGAAGCATTTATCCATATTCACAAAGAAAACAGAACAAATCTTGAGTCTAAATCCAAGAAGTGTACCTTTATTGGATACATTGTTAATTATTTTGCTTATCGCTTATGGGATTATGAAAATAACAAAATAATTAGGATTAGATATGTCATATTCAATGAGAAGGTCATGTACAAAGATCAGTTGCAGGGAAAGAAACAGGTAGAAGAAAAACAAGAATACACAGTGCTTGATGAGATCACTGAAAAAGAAATTCCAAAGGAACCAAAAAATCAAAATGTACAACAACAAGAGAAACATGTACCTCAAACACCTGCAAGTGTTGTTAGAAAATCTACCAGGTTAAGTATAGCCCCTGAACGATACTCTCCTTCATTGTATTATTTACTGTTGACTAATTCTGGTTAACCAGAATGTTATGAAGAGGCAATGCAGGTAGACACCAAAAGGAAGTGGGAGAAAGTCATGAAAGAGGAAATTGATTCCTTGATAAATAACCATACTTGGGACTTGGTTCAGTTGCCTGCAGGAAAAAGATCATTGCAGAATAAATGGGTTTACAAATTGAATGAAGAAGATGGAGGAGAAAAATGGTACAATGCTAGACTTGTTGTAAAGGGGTTTGCACAAAACAAAGGTATAGATTTTGATGAAATATTTTCTCCTGTTGTTGAAATGAATTCAATTAGAACTATTTTAAGTCTTGTGGTAGTAGAAGATTTTCATCTTGAACAGTTAGATGTAAAAACAACTTTTCTCCATGGTGATTTGGAGGAAGAGATTTATATGTAGAATCCACATGGGTATGAGGTCAAAGGGAAGGATAATTTGGTATGCAGGTTGAATAAGAACTTATATTGCCTAAATCAAGCTCCAAGGTAGTGGTATCTGAAGTTTGAAAGGTTTATGACGGAACAGGGTTATAGTAGATGTCATTCTGATCACTGTGTTTATTTTAAAAAGATAGAAAATGGAAGCTTTATTATCTTGCTATTGTATGTAGATGACATTCTTTTTGTAGGGTCTAATATGCAGGATATAAATGTGCTCAAGAAGAAATTATCCAATTCATTTGCGATGAAGGATTTGGGTGCTGCAAAGAAAATCCTTGGTATGAGAATAACAAGAGACAGGAAAAATAGCAAACTAACATTGTCTCAGGTTGAGTATATAGAGAAGGTGTTGGAGAGATTTAGAATGCAGAATGAAAAACCAATTAGTACACCTTTGGCCAACCATTTCAAATTAACTAAGGAAATGTGTCCTAATACATAGGAGGAGATAGAATACATGTCCAGGGTCCCTTATTCATTAGGAGTTGGCAGCTTGATGTATGCAATGGTTTGCACAAGACCATATATTGCACATGCAGTGGGAGTTGTGAGTAGGTATATGAACAATCCAAGTAAAGAACATTGGGAGGAAATAAAGTGGATTCTCGGGTATTTGAGAGGTACTACTACTCATGCATTATGTTTTGGAGGTTCAAACACTTTTCTATAGGGATATGTTGATTTAGATATGGCAGGTGATAAAGATAGTAGGAGGAGTACCAAAGGGTATGTGTTTACTATAGGTGGAACATCAGTAAGTTTGATTTCAAAAATGCAAAAGGTTTTTTTACTTTCAACAATAGAGGCAGAGTATGTTGCTGCTATAGAGGCTAGTAAAGAGATGATTTGGTTACAAAGGTTTATGGAGGAATTGGGAAAGAAGCAAGAGAATAGAAGGTTGTACTGTGACAGTGAGAGTGCCATTCATCTTGCAAAGAACTCAGCCTTCCATTCGAATACTAAGAATATACAATTGAGGTACCATTTCATACGGTCTGCCTTGGAAGATGGACATTTGAAGTTGGAAAAGATACACACTAGCCAGAATCCTTTAGACATGTTAACAAAGGGAGTAACTACGAAAAAGATAAGTTCCTGATCAGTTTCAGTTCGTCTTCAATAAAGAATATGAAGATGAGAAATTTTCCAGGTCCAAGAAGGTTTAGAGTCCAGCATATACAACAATGGTGGATTTGTTGAGATCAGTCTCCAAGTGGGAGATTGTTGGTTGTGGAGCCTGATTATATTCCTTATTTAGAGGTCTTTTACTTTCAGTCGTGTTTATACCCCATGAAGTATTTACACCCCGAAAGTATGTACACTCTTCCATGCAGAGGAGTGAAGAGGGGGGGTACCCCATTTAGAGGGTTCGGGGAGGATATCCCCTTGGCTGGGGGCTCTAGGGGAAAGCGAGCCCCTAGCGGGGGTTCAAGGGTGAAGCCCCTGAAGCAAAAATTGCCTTGTAAATGTATATTGTAATTTCATTGTAAATCTCGATTGTTCATTATAAGGTCGCAGATCTAATGGTAGAAATTATGTTAGGGTTTTTTCCCTAGAAGGAAACCCTCTTTTATGAGGTAAATGTATTGCGGCTATGGTTGGATGGCGAATATTGTATTCTAAGATAGGTGATTGTGAGAGAAAGAAGAGGAAGTTACAATGAGTTTGTTGTAGGTTGTATCCCTTCATATGATGGATAATAATAAAGGAAGGACTTGGAAATTTCTCTGGTAGACGTAGCCCACACTGGGTGAACCACATAAATCTGTGTCTCTATTGTATTGTGTATCTTCTGTGTTTTGTTTCCGCATTTGTTTTATTTTATTGCTCCACGGTCATGTTTTTCTAATAGAAGCTTCTTATCTCAAACATACTCCTTGGTGATGGCCATTATTTGATTGCTTTCACCTTCTCTAGATCCATCTTCAGTTCATTTGAAAAGATCCAAAAACCCAAGTAAATGAGATATATCTTCATAAAATAGGACTTCTTCAGGTGTATCAACAACTTCTCTTGTTGTATTCTCCTCATCACTAGTGTCAGGTGTCTCAAATGCTCCTCTTTAGTCCTGCTAAAGACCAATATATCATCAAGATATACAACCATGAACTTCCCAATGAAATATTTCATTATTTAGTCAGGGAATTTGTTAAACCAAATGGCATAACAAGCCACTCATACAAACCTTCATTTGTCTGAGAGGTTGTCTTCCACCCATCACCTTCTCTCATTATTATATGTTGATATCCACTTTTCAAGTCTATCTTATAAAATAAATTTTTTCCACTTAAACAATCCATTAAATAATCCATTCTTGGAAAAGGGAATCTATACCTGATGGTGATCTTGTTGATGGCTCTTGATTTTGTACACATTATCCATCCTCCATCCTTCTATGGAATCAACACAGTTGCCACTGTGCATGGACTCAATCTCTCTCTGACCAAACCCTTGTCTAACAATTCTTGGACTTGGTTATTTACCTCCTCATTCTCTCAAGGTGTCAGTATCTATGCTTCTTTGTTTAGCAGACTTGATCTTGGTATACAATTAATACGATCATTGATACTTATGATGGGTAGAAATGATTTAGGCACATATCCACCATTATTTCAGCAAAATTATTCAACAATTCCTGAACTTATTTAGGTAAATCATGTTGGATCATGTTGTCATTGATGCCAATGGTTTGATTGATTGATGTCATTTCTTGATGTCAAGTGATTGATTGATGTCAAAGGATTGATTGATTGATGATTGATGTAATATAATATGTATTTTCCTTGATGAGAATGCATAGATGAAGATGGATCAATGACTTGTCATTGATACATGATGAAGATGGATCGATGTGGTTCCATTGGTATATGATGCATTGTTGGAAAAATGTATAGATGACTCATTATTGTATTATCATGATTGATAAGGTGTACAAATGGATGAACTCCAAAGTGGTCCCCTTATGGTGAAATCCCTCACAGGAAGACTCTTTACGGGTTGAGTTATCCTAGAAGAATGGTTGGAGGACCCATGCTTGTATGAGGAATAACGAGATGAATATCAAGGAAATTGTTGGTGAAAATATCCTAGATGGATAGCGTTTGTCATGCCATTTATGGTGGTATGTGGAATGTCACATAACTCCTCCTGGTTTGAGGGTTATGGCCTTACGAATATGAAGGACCCTCACATGAAGGCTTGAAGCGCCCAAAGTCAAAGAAGTCAAAGTGACCTAAAAGAAGAAATGATAAAATAAGGTGACAAAATCAAGAAGGAATATTTATGGAAAATGGTTAACCCTAAAAATAAGGAAAATAGG
>ML794572.1:12745-27620 GCA_009831015.1 Picea engelmannii
CATTTAATATAAAAGAGAATATAAAATTAAACAAAGTACTCTACACAACTTGGCACTGTATATTCCACATAGTCGTTCATGAGTGTTTATTCAATAATAATAATAATAATTATTATATAATATAGTTATATAGATTTTTTTTTAATTTGCAATGATTTTTTCTTAATTTTAATGTTTTGTTAATATTTTTTATTTTAGATTTTTTTTTTTAAAGATTTTTTTGAATTTTGACATGATTTTAGTATTTGTTTTTTGTTTTTTTTGGTCATATATATATATTTTTTAAGTTTTAATGGATTTTTTACTATTTTTTTTTTCAAAAATAAATATATATCTTTTTATAAATTATTGTTTTTGGGAAATTTTAAATTTTTTTTCATTCCTTTTTAGTTTTTGTTTTTATTCACCATTTTTTAATGTTTTTTTTTTTTTCCAAATTTAGGTTTTGAATATATATTTTTAAATGTATTGTTTTCATGTCATTATATATTATGTTGTGTTTGGAGTGATAAAATAAGATTTAAAAAGTAAGCATTTAAGAATTGATTTGATGGTTTTCTTTGCAATAACGATGATTTCGATTATTACTTTTAAAAAAATCTCACTTTAATACCCCAAATTTAAAATGGGTGCTACTGGTAGCAGATCATTTCAATTTGATGGTTGATTTTGCGGTTTTGATTTTAATGGTACAGATTGCTAAAATACGATTTCAAAATATCTATAAATTTAACGTTTTGAAAAAAAAAAAAAATTCTATAACATCATTTTTTTTAACTTAAGTGTCGATTTGAAGGTTTTTCTGTGCTACTGTATGAGTTTTGAAGGCCATGTTTGAAAAATGTTGTAATTTTGACCTGTTTGAAAAAATGGTGCTACTGGTAGCACCATTTTTTGATTTGGGGTTGATTTTAATGTTTTTTTTGGAAAAATATGGGTTTTTTGGGCCAAAGTTCTCGTTTTGAGGTCACAGTTCTCATTAAGTTGGTAACTATGTTGTTGGTGAACAGTTTTGGGAGAACAAGTCTAGCTTGGGCTTCCATGGGGCTACAATCCCACAGGTTGGATGCCAGGGGCCCGCATGCCAGATGAGAGAGAGATGACTTGGATGGCCTTGATGATGATTTGGACAACCTATCCCACCCATTACTTACCAAACGATTTTCATAGGAGGGGGAAAACGTTCCATTTTTTAGCTCGACATCGTGATATTGGGGGGCTAGCGCATGGTGGTTAGGTGACACTCTTTGACACATGGATGTTTGAGGAGGAGAAGAGTCTTGACCATGATATGAGTGCCTAGATGCTAGACACATGGCCTTTGGAGGCCCTCCCATGCTTCTCCAACACCAACGACCTCCTCAAAGTGGAAAAACGTCCCCTAAAGGGGTGATGTACTCCTAAATTAGGGTTTAATTTGTGAAAAGATTAAATTTTAAGTGAATTGTTTAATATTATTTTGTTAAGGGGGAAAGATTAGGGTTGTTGACCCCTAATCTTGTGTTTTACTCCTTAATTTGTGGACAAGCTATGTTAGCTAAATTTTGTATAAATAAAGATCATAAGATCTAATTTTAAGCAGAACTCTCCCTCTTGTGGGAGGCTTGGTATGAAGTTTTCAGCCCCCTTGGCTCTTTTAGCTCTTGTGCACTTGTTCATGGCTATGTTATGAATGGTTGATGGAGGAAGGCCTAGTGCTAGCTTTGGATGATGCTTTCTAGCTCTTGTGGTGGATTGTCTTAGCATTTCTCTTGATCTTGGTATGGTTTTTACTCTCTTGCTATGATTTTGTTCAATTCAAGTATTGTTATGCTAGGAGCTAGGTGGGAAGTATAAGGGCATACACCCCCACCATAGTCTTCACCATTTTATTGCTTCATCTCATTAATATCAAGGGTTTGTTAAGAGAAGTATAAGGGCATACACCCTCTTAGCTTAAACCCTAGCTTAGAGAAACTTGCCTTGGGGAGTGAAAGGGATTACACTCGCAAGGAGGTAGCTTCTCTACACCCCTTTTGACTCCATTAACCAAATAGTAAAGGCACTAGTCATTGATTTGTTGCATTGGAGAAATAAAATATTGCATTGGGAAATGTGATTTTTGGTCATTTTTACTTCTTGCAAAGTGGATTTTTTTCCTTGTGCCTTGGGCACCTCACAGCCATTAGGGTGTCCCCATATAGGGGCTACTTATTGACGCTCTTACAAAATTGCATCTTCAACCATTAGGTCTGTAGAAACCCTAACTTAGTTGTTTTTATAACTCTCTTATCAACCATTGGATTTTGCTCAAAATTTGCACACTTGTTCTCCTTGGTCCAACGCACTTTTTGGAAAAGTTTGAGGAGATTTCAATGGATGATTTTCTTGCTGTAATACATTGAATGCTACAGCCATAAGGCTGATATAATTTTCTGCAGACAAGTGTTTACAACAGCCTTATCTTTTATGCTAAGAGTATTGGTTTTTCATCTTGAGTTTAGCTAGTCATTTACTAGTTTTTCTCTTGCATTTTCTACTTGATATTTAGCATTTATTGAGCAGATTATAGTACCTTTTCTTGCTGATATATACTGCTATCTATTGCTGAAAATTATGGACATCAATCTTAACTTGCTGATCCAAATAACATATACTATTACAAAGTGTCTTTTCTTGTGTCTCGGGCAGGTACAATCATCCGGAGAAGTGTTATACATTTGGGGAAACAATTACTTGACTTGCAAGGCATCTCTTTCCACCTTTAAGTCCACGTATACTTTACCTATAGGGACTTTATTTCCATCCATCTCCATCTCCATCTCAATCCCCCTAGGGACACCACGATCGCCTCCCTAGAGTGACCTAGTCACTCTTGAAGTGCGAGACCTACATCAAGGTGACATTGGGTGTAGGATTCCCAAGTTGTAGCACTTGTTTCATGGTTGGGTCGGGCTTTTCCCAACCTACAACTTGCGCTATAACAATTCTGATACTTCATATTTAGTGATATTGTCAATGTTTTGGGCATGAAAATGTGATCATGAGTTGAATTGGATTATGAATCATGATGCTTTGAATTTATAATTTTTTCTTTGTTTCACCTTGGTGGTCATCATCGTCTCCTATTCAAGTGTGGTCGTGTTACTTTTTTGGCTTGATTTGACTTAGGGTTATATAGAATGGAGTCTTCATTTTCTTTGTTGGACCTTGCTGAATTACATTTGACAAGTCAAACATGGGCGGAAATAGTTCTTTATGAATGGAATGGAAGTGAAAAGGGTAAATATGGAAAGTGTTAAGTATGGTTAATATATGAAATACTCTACCTTAACCATTTCCCTAGTAGTACAACTTGACCCAAAATGTGGCGACACTTATCCAAAGGAAAATTATGTCATCCATGGTACAATGAGGCAAATAGTAAAAGTGTTAATGTTATGAAGTGCTATTAGATCACACTTTAGTGTTTACCATGTTCACAACTAGTTAAGAAGCTATAACACCATGTCTAAGTATAAAACCCATACACAAGAACATAACACAACAATCGAAGTAAAGAAAACGAAACTAAAGTACCATTGTAGTATTCGAGATATAAAATAGTATGCATAATATAAATATTTTAGCTAGAAATGGAAGAGAAACAATGATATAACCAGAACAATACCAAAATAATACCATAATAGGTGCCTAACATGCCCTCCCTATTGAATAACAACCTTGTCCTCAAGGCTTGATATGAGGAAATTGTTGTAGAATGGTGGTCGGCTCCCGGGTGGCATCATCTGGAGTTGTATCTTTCCATTGGACCAACACTTCCTTTATGGTGCACTGACGGAGACGACGCTCTCGTTGGGCCAACACTGCTTATAGTTGCAACCATATGGAACCTTCTTCATCCAACTCAGGGAGACTAGTTTGAGTTTGGCACTTAGTTCTAATCGCCTTCTTTAAGCAGGAAACATGAAAAACATGATGGGGCTTCGACTGACTGGTAGAGCTATTTGATAGGCCACCGATCCCACCCGCTTGAGCACTGTATAAAGACCATAAAATTTGGTTGCAAGTTTCTGACAATGTGCAACTTTGAGTGAAGTCTGCTTATAAGGTTGTAGTCTAAGAAACACCTGGTCAAAAAAATGTCATTTGGAACAACCTTGATCTGCTTATTGCTTCATGTGATTCTGCGCCATGACTAAATTGTTTTTGAGGGCACAAAGAATAGACTCTTAGATTGTAATATTGTTGTCAACCTTCTGAACCTTCAAGATCCCTGACAGATATGAGAGAACCGATGGGGGCTTTTGGCCATAGACTGCTTCAAAAGGAGTCATGCGAGTAGCTGTATGGTAATATGTGTTGTACCGCCATTCAAATAGGGGTAATCATTGAGCCCACCGATGTTGCCTCTCAAATGAAAAACAACTCAAATATGTTTCCAAACACTTGT
Organism: Picea engelmannii; assembly: GCA_009831015.1. Taxonomy (NCBI): domain Eukaryota; kingdom Viridiplantae; phylum Streptophyta; class Pinopsida; order Pinales; family Pinaceae; genus Picea; species Picea engelmannii. Next base: position 17,178 of record ML794572.1, read on the forward strand.
TGACAGCTTCAGTCTAGCCATCCGTTTCGGGGTGATAGGCAGTGCTGAGATGCAATTGGGTGCCCTATAGCTTGAACAATTCTTTCCAAAAATTGCTGGTGAAAGTGGGGTCTCTGTCATATACAATAGAATTAGGCATGCCATGAGAATATATTATCCATGAATATTTGAGCCACTGTGGTCGTTGTGAATGGGTTTTGAAGAGCACAAAAATGAGCATATTTGGAGAGACAATCTACGACCACCATGATGACTGAATTATTGCCCGATTTAAGTAAGCCCACAATGAAATCCATAGAATATCTCTCCAAATAGCACGGGGAATCAGATGCGGTTGGAGTGTGCCTGAAGCTTTAACAGTTTCTCCCTTGTTGCGTTGATAGACCTAACATTCAACCACAAAGGTGCATACGTCCTATTTCACACCATCCCAGAAAACCCTGAATCCCCCACTGTGGGTGAGGCATGAAGTTTAGAAAGCACTGTGGATTTAAGCTGTGATTGCTTGCATAAATACAAATGACCTTTGTAGCGAAGCTCTTAATTGTGCCAAGAGTATCCTGGAGAAATTGAAGAATTGTGTTGCAATTGGTGGAGCAGGATAGAAATTTTGGGGTCTTGCAACCATTCCTGATGAACAACTTGGAGCCAATCTGGTACAATGAAGGAGAGGGAGAAAAGGGATCCGTCTTCTTCATATTTTTTGGGAAAGAGCATCGACCATGACATTTTCCTTGCCCTTCTTTTAAATGATCTCATAATAATAACCAAATAGCTTGGTCACCCATTTTTGTTGCGTCAGGTATGAAATTCGTTGTTCCAGGAAATACTTGAGACTTTGATGATCAGTTTTGATTTGGAATCGTTGACCCAATAAATAAGGATGCCAAAGATCCACAACATGCATAATAGCTAACATTTCCTTTTCATAAATGGATTGGACCAAATGTCGTTCTGAAAGTTGTTTGCTAGTGAAGGCCAAAGGCCTTCCATCTTGCATGAGGACAACACCAATTCCTTTCACAGAAGCATCACCTTCAATACGAATGTCTTTGCGAAGTCTGGAAGTGCTAGGACAAGGGTTGTGCACATAACATCTTTCAAGGCTTGGAAGGCATGATCCACAACTGAAGTCCAAGTGAAAGCATTCTTTTTAAGGAGAGAAGTGAGAGGAGCTGCAATTTTCCCATAATTTCAAACAAAATACCTATAATAGTCCGTTAATCCCAGAAACCCACGCAAGCTCTTAAGAGTTTTAGGGTGAGGCCAATCTTGCATAGATTCAATTTTCTTAGGATCCACTCGGACAACATCCTTGCTGACAATATGACCTAGGTATTCCACTTGTGAGGCACCAAAGGCACATTTGGATTGTTTGAGGAAAATTTGGTGCTTAGAGAGTAGATGGAGAACTTGATTCACATGGGAGAGATGGGATGGCCAAGTTTTACTATAGATGAAAATATCATGAGAGAAAACTAAGACAAAATGACGGAGAAAAGGACAGAAGACATGATTCATAAGACTTTGGAAAGTGGAAGGAGCATTACACAATCCAAAGGGCATTACCAAGAATTCATAATGACCCTCATGAGTGCGAAATGCAGTCTTGGGAATGTCTTCTTCTTTCATATGGATCTGGTGGTAGCTAGATCATAGATCTAGTTTGGTGAAGTACTGAGCACCACTCACTTCATCCAAGAGGTCATCAATGACAGGAATGGGGAATTTGTCTTTGATGGCGAGTTTGTTGGGGGCACGAAAATAAGGACACATGCGCCAAGTACCTTCTTTCTTGAGTACCATGACCACATGGGAAGAATAGTGGCTAGTACTGGGATGGATCACACATGCTTCTAAAACTTCATGAACAATTTTCTCAATTTCATTGTTCTGGGAAAAGGGATGATGATAAGGCATAACATTGGGAGGAATACTTCATGGGATGAGAGGGATGTAATGATCATGGAATCCATGGGAAGGGGGAAGTTCTTTGGGAGTGGTAAAAACAACTTGGTGGCGGGAGAGGATATATTGGAGGTCGGGATGCACATAAGGTGTGTCAACAACATGAATGGAGTGGAGTTTGGCTATAATGCCCAAATGATGTTTTTTGAGGAGCTTTTCCATGCGATGGGAACTAATGATCTCAGGGGAGCCGACGGTGATGCCTTGGAACTTATACTAGTGTCCCTCCTATTGGATTTGCATGGTTAATTCCTTAAAATCCATGAGAATGGGGCATAGAGTGTGTAACTATTCGACACCAAGAACAATGTCACAACCACCCATGTATATAGCAAACACATGGGATTTCAGGTGATATTGACCAATTTGAAGTTTCACATTTTCACATCGTCCCCCACATTTCATGGAACCGCCATTGGCAATCATGATTTGGAAATTATTGACGTCACAGATGTAACAATTGACTTCTTGGGAAATGCGACAATGAATAAAATTATGGGTGCTACCACTGTCCACAAAGATGATGACTTTCCTATTTTTATTGTAACCAATTAATTTGAGAGTCTAGGGAGTAGAGAAGCCAATGAGGGCATTGAGTGAAATCACTGAGTCAATGTCTAGTGGATCAGAGGGTGGGGTCATATCATATGGTGATGGTAGTTCGACCACAGGTGGAACAACAATATCTTCTTTAGAAATATCCTTAGTCACAACCATAAAAAGCTTTTGTTCCTTACACTTGTGCCCAGGAAAATATTTGTCATCACAATTATAACAAAGACCCTTGAGTTGACGTTCAACCATTTCAACGCTGGTTAATTTCTAGATCTTAAGGGGTGTTGCAGGAGGGGCATAATTGGTGGGTTTAGGATGAGGAGGAAAGGAGGGTTTGCGGGTCTGGGAGGATACAATCTGTTGTGCTTCCTTGACTCGTTGAGTAGCTTCCAACCAAGTCTGGGGGCGTGCCATGAGAACATGGGCACAAAGTTCATCTTTGAGGCCATTGATAAATAATTCCCTAAAGAAAGCATCTGACATGCCCTCTATTCTGAAATCCAAGTGCTTAAATGTGGCAATAAAGTCTTCCACTGTCCTAGATTGCTTTAACTTGGTCAAACGGGCTAAATGGTGGGTGTTAGATTCAAAGCGGTCATAAAGTTCGGCCACAAACTGTGTCCAAGCAACATACCCTTGGTGTGCCTTTTTTCGCCATTGCCACCATTTCCATGGTTCCAGATCCAGATATAGGACACCATAATGAAGCTCGGCTAAATCATCAATAATGCTATGCATAGAGAAATAATGTTCCATTTGGGTGACCCAGCCTGTGGGATCTGATCCATCAAATTTGTTCACCTCAATTCTAGGAGGGCAAAGGTCTTTAGAAAAGTGGGTAGTATGAGGACCTTGGTAATGGGAAGAGTCATGGTCATCCTGATAAGATGGATGTTCAGAAGAGGAAGGGTTCTGGGAGCGGCCCATGAAGTGTTCAAAGGTGGATTTGAGGTCTTTAAGGTCTTTGATGTGGGAACATTGTTCCTTGAGGATCTCAATAGCCGAATTGATTGAGCTAATGTTGGTACTAATAGTCTTGATGTCATCCTTGTTCTGGTGGGTGTCAACAATCAAGGTATTGAGTTTTGGGATCTTTTGGTAGCCATTTGGAAAAATGGGTAGGCAAATGGTATAAGGGAACAAAAGGGGTCTTGAGGGGTGGGTGGGACCACTGAGAATAAGGGTGTCCAATGATAGGCACCATTGCGATCAGGGAGAAAAGGGGGATCCAATGGGATAGGGGCCAAATAAGGGTGTCGGAGAAGGGTCGGGTCCACAAAGAAAAATTGTGTTAAAAATGATAGGTATCACTGGAATTGGGGCGAAGAGAGGAACCCAGTGGGATAGGTCCCAAATAAGCGTGTTGGCGGGACCACTATACTCATTTTTTTTACTCCCGCAGAGTTATACTCCGGCCTGTATAATACTGCAGTGATGAAATGCCCAAATAATTAATAGGAAGAAATGGGTAGTAATTTCGCAACCATAATGCAGAAGACACAGTTGCACAACAATAGATCTTGTTTTTTCCGTGATTGTTTTCGTCCCCAGGGGTAGGATATTCAAGGTTTCTACAAACAATGGTTTTCCCTGTGCTATATCTCTCTGATATACGTGCGGGGTCCAACAATAGTACTCAGCCCAGTATCTCTAGGCACCAACTAAGGAGGCTAGATCACTGCCTTAGCCATACTACTCGACTACCCAGGTACTAGAGAGTATCTTCACAAGTGTTTTTCTCGGTGGCACTATAGCAGTCAGGCAACCAATCGATTTATCCATGGAGGGCTTCAGGAGATCTAGGTCGATCCGTATACAGGTGTTGTCTAATGCCCTACCACTCGAAGGGGTACCAATATGGGTTACAAGGGTGGCCAACATATGTGCTCTTAAGTACCACTTGTATTTCCCCCGTGTATGACTCCCTGACCGTGGGTTTATGTGCGTATCAACATATCTCTGTAGCTTTAAGACGTCAGAATACATCTATACCCTGGAAAAAATTAGCCCACGATTTTTTGTCAAGGAAGGTGCTCTGATACCACTTGTAGTATTCCAGATATAAAATAGTATGCAGAACAAAAATATTTTAGCTAGAAATGGCAGAGAAACAATGATATAACCAAAACAATACCAAAATAATACCAGAATATCACCAAAAAGAGAACTTTGATTACTGATAGAAATGTTCACTTGCCTCTTCGAGGGGGCAACCTCCAATAGAGAAGATCTCTATTAAAATAATATCCAAGACAAGATTTATCATACCCTCTACTCCTATTTATATTAAATCTATCTATCCAAAAGAACAATCCAGAGGAAGATCCTTCTAGAAGCGGGAGCTTCTATTAGGTCTTCTTACATTTGAATTATTCTTCCTTATTGCCAAGACTTATTAATATTGGCCTTTATTACATGGAATTATATTATTCTACCTACGTGAGGGGTTAGGGAGGTTAGGTCCCTAACAACCGTGACCATGTGAAATGAAAGAACAATGTACCATTTGCAAGTGCAAGTGTCAACTGCGGTTTAAGAGAGAGGAGATAATGTACCATGGTTGAGTCATATGAAAGAATTGAGGAGTGATGTGAGGGAATATCATCATATATTTGAAGGAGAACTAGAAGAAAAATTCCAAGTAAGAGAATATGAGCAAGAGAGCTCATGAAAATAGGAACACCATACCCCTAAGAGGGTGGATCTAAAAGTATTTACCCCGAAGAGGGAAACACCAACTTTTAATATGTTGAACCTGTTATCCCCATTTTGTGGGATAACTAAGGAGATGATGTCTCGAGGCCCTCAAGTTGTAGACATGGAGTGTCGAGAGAACGTGTGACTAGTAGTGTCCACTTGCACATATGGAAGCCCACTCTATCACCACAATTTGATTCATTGTCAGTGCATCCACCACACTAGCTAGCTTCTGGAAGGACATGGGTCTTGCTCCATGCAGTACAAGGCAGGTATTGTGGTAGGTTATCACCCTAATATTTGAGGCATTTAAGCATGTTGTATTGAAGTTGCTTTTGATTATAGAACGTCTACTTGGAAATTATGCTTTTCACCCTGTTTCACCTTGGTGAGTGTCATCAATTTCCTAGTAAGTGGCCAACTTTTGGGGAAGGGGTGTCATTGGGGGTCCCTTGAGGGGTCATCGTACCATTCTCGACCATACTTATCACTTTTCCGCTCATTGTGTTCCCATCACTTTTCCCTCTTCTAGGCCATTTGGCTTTAGTGACCCAAGAAGGGCATGTACCTCATCTCATGGCAAGAAGGGACTAAAGTCCCAAAGGCTTGTAGATGGAAAAAGATAAAATCCAAACCATTAACCTTCTAGATTCTCGCCCAGATATCTCGAGGAAAATGAAACCTCTCTCATAAAAAAATTGATGGGACCCGTGAAAGAATAACTAATAACAAGTGCCAACCAGGGAGGGGCATGCGTGGGAATTGTTTTTAATGCTTAGGTAGAAGCCCCACATGTGTTCCCAACTTGGGGAAGTATGATGTGACCAGGGTAGAGTCAAAGTGGGCACAATTTTTATTGCTTAGGTAGAAGCTCCACCTTGGCTTCAACCTAGAAACATCCTAAAAGAATTAAAGACAATAAATGGGCTTGGAAAAAGGATGCATTGAAAATGAAGGTGCAACACACCCTCTGCAAAGGCACCCATAGATGAGACAATATGGGCCTTTGTATGTCATGAAATCCATTGACCTATGAATGCTAAACCCCTATCCACCTCATCGTCCATTACACGACCTTGAAGGGGCACCCTTGGGGGAATTCCCTACTTGAGGGTTTTGGTCTCCCCAATAGGAATTTTATGACACCCCTCCCATACCTAAACTTGGTCAATTGTATAGGGTCTTTGAGCATTTGTTTAATTTGATGAGGTAGTTTTGATGCAAATTTTTAGATGCCTTGTTTATTAGATGTGGTTTTCACTTACCATGATATTTAGACTTGAGATCTTTGGAGGGCATACCCATCTATTTTGTAGGACCTTGTTTGGTGGACAGTTTTGGAGGAACAAGCCTAACTTGGGCTTCCATGGGGATTGAATCCCACAGGTTCGATGCCAAGGGTCCACATGCTAGATCATGATGACTTGCTTTTAGAGGCCTAGGAGACACTTTGGAAGACATAATCTAGCCCTCACATGCCAAATGATTTGCTAAGGAGGGGCAAAACATCACTTCTTGAGGGTTGACATCACCTGGGGCTAGGGTTTGGTGGTGGTGGAGGTATTGTTGATTCACACATGGCATATTTTGAAGGAAGAAGGCTTTCAACCATGAGGAAGAGGCTTAGATGAGTGACATGTGGCCTTTGAAAGCCTAGCCATGCTTCCCCAACTCCAACGACTTGCTACAAGTGTCAAAATGTATCCATAAAGGGGTGATGCCATCTTATTTTAGGGTTTCTAATGTGCAAAAAGTGAAAATTAAATATATATTTTGGTTTAAGGGGTAAGATAAGGGTTATGGACTCCTTATCTTATGGTTTATCCTTTGAATGTGGGCAAACTATGTTTTAGAGTTTTAGTATAAATAGAGATCATGTGAATCTCATTTCATAAGATAACTCTCCCTCTTGTGAGAAGTATTTGGCTGAAATTTGCACCCTCCTTGGGCAACCTCTTCTCTCTCGTGACCTTGTCTTGGTTTCTTTATGCTATTAGTGGAAGAAGTAGTGCTCTACCTCTCTTGGAGCTTTTCTTTGACATGTGTGGTGGATTTATCTTGGTAAAAGGAGGTTTATCTTGTCATTTCTTGAACTAGGTAAATATTTGTCTTGTTGATGCTTCATTGCTTAGTTAAAAGTTTGATTTGCTAGATTTCTTGGGTAGTATAAGGATTCACAACCCCACCATTATCTATTATTTTTGTCTAGAAGTTATTTGTTGCACAAGGTTTTACTAGGAGAAGTAAAAGGGTTAACACCCTCCTAGTATCTCCTAGCTTAGCATTTGCTTGCCTTGGAGAGTAAGAGGGTTTACACCCCCAAGGAGATAGCATTGTTTATCTCTTTATATACTTGTCTCCATAACCCAATAGCTAAAGGCACCAATATAATTGCATTGGCGAAATAAAATCTTGCATTGGTTAAAGTGAATTTACGTGATTTGGAGGTTGTCTAAGTTGGAATCAATTATTTTCTATATATGCTTGGTTGAGTGACTAGGGCATCATATTTAATCAATTACTTCTTTCTGTTGTTATAAAACTTCATCTACATCCATTAGGGATGCATAAACCCTAACTCTCTTTCATTTATAACTTATTTTTCAACCGTCAGAAGTTGCTAAGATTTTGCCACATTAATCTACTTAGCCTAACACAAATTTTGGGTGGATTCTTTGTGACTTTTGGTGGTCAGATTTGCTGCTGTAAAAAATATTTTTCTACAGCCACAAGGCTGCAAAATATCTCTGCAAACACCTTTTTATACAACCTTGTTCCATTGCTAAAGTCTTGTGCTTTCATTCTTGAGTATCACTAGTGTTTATCTAACTTATCTCTAGCATCTTCTTTGGAATTTTAGAAATTATTTGGAAGCTATAATACTTATTTATTTGCTGATATATATTGTTGTTTACTGCTACAATTAGGGACATCAAGCTTAACTTGCTTGTCCACCTAACACTATACATATACGCTTGGCTTGTTCTTGTGTCTCAGGCAGGTACACCATTCTTTGCAGGTGTTCTTGTCTCTTGGCAACCATTGGATACCACCAAGACTCTTCCCTAAGCCTTTCCACAACTTCTATATTGAACTTTAGGGGGACTTTAATTCATCTCTTCAATTTCCATCTCAGTCCCCCTAGGGTCACCGAGATCCCCCCCTTGAGGTGATTCTATCATCTCTAAAGTGATGGGAATACCTGCCTAAGGTGACAGTGGGTAGGTGTTCTCAAAGTTGTCACCATTTGGAGGTTGGGTCGGGATTTTACCAACCTACAACTTGTGTGATAACACAACCCTTGCAACACATCACACTTCACACATATTTTATCTTTGGTCTTCATGGGAAATGTTATTCCAAGGTGCATTATCACAACTTTGAAATGTTTGAAGTTTGAGTGACCTATGATTTGTGACACAGTTCAAAACTTTGGATGTTTTTGGTTGTGAAATACTTCTTGAATAACTTGGAGCATCCCTTCAATTTTCGCAGTTTGGTTACCTTGCAATATGTTGCATACTTCACAACTTTTGATATTTGAGCTCTTTGCGATATGTTTCTTTGAAAAAATTTGTGCGACCCTTTAAATTTTGTTTTCCCGAGTTCAAACATGTCGTATACATCACACAGATCTTAATTTGCAGATAAGCTATCAAATGGGACTTTCAAAGTGAGTTCAAAAGATGCGAGTATATAAAAATAAGAATTATGCACAATGTTGCAAACCTAAGAAGTTAGAAGTTTGGAGGCTCTGCACAGTTTTGCAATTTAGTAAAATTTTGAGGGAATGATAAATTTCATGAAAACTTCAAAAGATTTGAACTCAAAGTGTTTGATAAAAGAAGGTTGTCAAAGGAAAATATTGATACTTAGTAGAACTTTTAGAGTCATGAGCTGAAGGTCAAAATTTTTAAATAAACCAAGATGAAAATTGAATGAAAGCAAGAGGCTATGGAGCAACTAAAGCAACTTTAGGATGAAATGAAGTTAACATGAAAGTGGATATAACCTCGGACATAAACTATTGATTGAAATTTCACTACTCCAATCAAGATTAATATTTCAAGTATCTAAAAAAAATGAGGGCTCCCCAATTTTTGCTCGAGTTTTGCAACAAGAGACAAAATTGGGAGAGTTGTTGCTAGCTCAACAATTGGTGACACACTGAGTGATACCATGAATCTCTGCAAAATAGTTGTTGCAATAACAAAGGTCCTATGATGGCAACAAACACCTCACCTTGAAAGACCTTAACTTCAACCATGGGATCTTGTTGGATATTTTTCTTGGTAAACCAACTACATAAATACCCAGTTCCAAGATTGAGTGGCCTACTAGATAGAGCTGAAGGGTCAAGATGATGAGGTTAATTCCCTAACTGAAATCTAGCCTTAAATTCCAACATAATACCATAGAGTCATTATAGATCAAGGATATTTAAATTTTCTTAGGTTGTTTGGTCACGTTCTCTTGGTGCTGCTTCATTTCTAGTGAGTGTCCATAGATCCAATGGAGTCATTGGAGTATCGTGGGCCTTGATTCACTCCCAGCGAGTGTCCATATCCCTAGTGGATATACTTGCATGTCCTATTTAATCTAAAACTCCTTTCTCAAGTCTTTGTTGTCTTTTGATTCTTTTTTTCTTTTTTGTAAATAGGTGGATGGGGGGAGATGAAATACCATTAAAGGCATGAGGCATGATACTTGTTATTGGGAGTGGATTAAGTATTCCCAAGTGAGATGTATGTATGTTTGTATGTATTTGTGTGTGTGTGTATCAATTTGTATTTGTCTATAAGTACCATGTTGTCATCCCAGGAAAACATCAATCATTATTATGTGTGTTATCGCACAAGTTGTAGGATGGGAAAATCCTGACTTAACCACCAATTGGAGACAACTTAGAGAGAACCTACCCACTGTCACCTTAGGGATGTGTTCCCGTCACTTTAGAGGTGAGGTAGTCACCTCAAGGGGGGAATCCCGGTGACCTTAGGGGGAAATGAGACGAAAAAGGAGATGCATGGATGGATTCCCCTAAAGGTCAATTTTCTATATGGAAAAGGGAGCTTGGAAATGATTCTAGAGGGTTGCTTAAGGTTGTCAATGATTTGAGTAACCTGCCAAGGGTTAATACCTGCCCAAGACACAAAGAAAACCAAACATATGATATAATATGTTAGTTGGACAAGCAATTTAAGCTTGTTGTCCCTAATTGCA
>ML794572.1:79879-103273 GCA_009831015.1 Picea engelmannii
GTGGCCGCATTGGCTGGGGCCGTGGATGTTTCCCCGTAGGGGTTTTACCACGTGAAAACATCGGTGTGTTGATATTTGATCTGGTTATGTGAGTGGTTACTGAAGGTGTTCGTCCTCTGTTGGAATACCTGTGTTGTCGAACACTCGCTTCGATGTCCCTCGTGAAATTTTTACCGACCAAGGCACTCAATTCACTTCCAAGTTGATGAAAGAGCTGATAGAGAAATATGGGATTAAACACCGTAAATCTTCTCCATACCATCCGCAAGACAATGGTCAGGTAGAATCCACAAACAAAGTTCTGGAAGCCATATTGACCAATACTGTTCAGTTACATCACCAAGATTGGGCTGATAGGCTCCCAGAGGCTTTGTGGGCATATCAGACTACCTGGAGGAATATCACTTGTCATACTCCTTATGAGCTAGTGTATGGGAAACAAGTACTTTTACCTATAGAATTCCAAGTAAGGACCTTCCATATTGCCGCAGAGTTAGGATTGAACCTAGATGAGGCTCATAAGAAATGAGCCCTACAATTGAATGAGTTGGATGAAATCAGGCAAGATGCCATCCAACGAACAATATTAGTCCAAAACCAGAGGAGTAAGTGGCATGACAAGTTTATTAAGAAGAAGCACTTCCAGCCTAGTGATTGGGCTCTATTGTTTGATTCCCGATTCAAAACCTTCAAAGGAAAACTTAATACCCGTTGGTTGGGCCCTTACGAGGTAGACACTGTATATGACAATGGAGTTGTAAAAATTAAAACAATTGACGATGGACAAGTCTCCTTTGTGGTAAATGGACACCGACTTAAGTTTTATCATAAGCCCATTTCCAGAGAGGATTTTCTACAGGTCATGACAACTGACAAGGCATTGGCCTTAGTAGATGGGGAAGTCCCCCCTTGTTCTTGAAATTTTTTCTGAATTTCCTACTGTATATATGTAAATAGTTATTGAATTTTGTTAATAAAGCAATTCTATATATTTTTGTAAGTATTTATTTCACCAGGAGTACACAACTTCAAGGATATTTCCTCAAAACATTTGTTTTTTTTTTTTTGTGTCTGTTAAAGCATCAAATGAATATTGACTTACTGTAGTTAGCCATATTTTTGCAAGATTCTCATTTTTTTGGCATTCTAAAGTAGTTTCTCTTGAAACTCTTCACCACTGTATAAGGAAGTGATACCATAACTATCAAGCCTAGAGGTCTCTTGTACAGTTTTTCCAAGAAACCTGAGTAAGTGAGTCAAGTGTCTTTATCAAAGAGTAACAAGGAGGTCTAATGAGTGGTTAGTCATGGAAACATCACAATAACTAAAAAGGAAGAAAGTAAGTTGAGCCTAGAGATACCTTTCCGTTCTTTCTCAATGGTACCATCCACTACACACTAAATAGCTTGATTATATCATATCTTTAGATAGGCCACGTCCGTTTAAGTACCCCTTACATCGGGACAATCACTAAGTAATATAACAGAAAGTCATCCTCTAACATAAATACCATCCCAATTGAAAAAAGAAAAAGAAAAAGTTGTTTTTAGATCTGTTCCCCCATCTTCTTGCATAAGCAATCTTATACTAAAATATTAAAGGATGGAGGGCTAGTCTCTTAAGGTTTAAGAGGCTAACCCGTCGGGATATTGAATAGGTCTGCTGGCAGCGGGTACTGGCCTGTGGTATGACTAGGTAAACCCATCAGAGTACTAAACATGCTTGCTGGCAGCAGGGCATTCTACCTAGCGAGGATGGTTATCTGACAAAAATAAATAATAAATTTAAACTTGTCCTGATGTACGACATTACTTGCAGACAATGCTGACATGAAGTATGTGTGGTTAAGCTAAGGTTAATGAACTCCATACACTTGCCATTGGGAAATAACTCTAATACTATCTCGAAACTCTCTTACCTACTTCTTCTTATCTATATATAGGATCTCTTACCCTATAGGTGGGGCCATCTTCTAATTGTCTCGTCAGACCAAGCTGTGAAATTTTATCTTTACACTTGACATACTATAAATCTTCGGCTATTGGGGGATACTAATTGGTTTCCTATACTTTTGATTGTGAGGTGTCACAATACTTAGGTGTGGGGGAGGGGTTCATGAGCTGACAAATGATCATTGCCTAGAGAAGTAGTTCTTTGCAAGAATTCTTTTGTATTATTTCTATGATACATGTTATTACATTGATAGTCATTTTATTTTTGAAATGCTTAACTCCTGTGTGCTATAAATTACCGAACACATACTTAACATACCACTCTTTACCGGTTTATCAATTCATTACAAGCTGCATATTGTAGGTTTGACAATATATTTTTATGCTTGCTATAACCCGTTCATTGTAGGTTTTTGACATTATATGTCATATGCAAGAAGATTGAGTGAGCATGAAGCATCTTGCCTCTGCTCATTAACTACTGTGATTGTCAAAAACACTTCAAAGTTGCAGGCTATCCATTATAAGAGGTGAAAATGCACTTAACACAGAGGTACTGGATGAAGTACCGTATGAGGTACCGGATGAAGTGCTGTATGAGGTGCCGAACGAGGTGCCATGTGAATTACACACCAGTAACTGTCCTAGATTCCAGGTAACCAGAATTCAATTACATTCAATTAAATTGGTTGCAAGCATTGATTAAAAGATGCTTCATATGTTTATGATCAAATGTCCAAGTCAAAAGACTTGGACATTGATCTAAATACGCACCATTACATTGCCCAAAAATCGAGCCTTCGAATTCAAATTCTCCACACATGGAAGCTCATGCGCACATGTGGGTAACCTACTCCACTATAGATGCATCCAAAATTGGGTTGGGCAACCATTATCTTCATTTTCCCTTGCCATTTTCTCTCCTCTGCGTTAAGAAATCACGCCCAACCTCTGCCATCTCATTCTCTGTCCAAAAACGCATTCGGCCTGTGCTAAATCTGTGCCACTTCTTGGCTCGACTACACCCTTGCTTGGTGAATTCCACCTCTGTCACAATGCCCAGGAGATACGAACCCTCCTTCTATGAAGACTTGTTCACCATTCCTGAATTTGCACAGTGCATAGAAGTGCTTTTGCGCGTTGGCTGGGGGCCATTTCTGTCTAGCTTGCAGGGCCACGATGACAACCTCTCTATGCAATTTGCAGTTGGTTTTGATGGTAAGAAAACACATGTAGGGTCTCTTACCTTTGAATTCATAGAAGAGTCCATTGTTGCTGCAACAAAGCTCCCAAGAATGGGAGAAAGATAGTTCAAAAACCACCAATTGTCGTGCTCAAGTTACAACAGGGTGTTTAAGCCCGAATTCGAAATCATTTTAGGAGCAAAAGGGTATTCTAAGGAGTGGATAAAGATAGAATGGGTCAACCCCCTCATCATCATCATAAGGTTAATTACACGTGAAGGTAAATACTCTACTTTCAAAGCTTGTCATTTTAGATTGTTGGCCCATTTTCTGTTCAACAAACCCTTGGACTTCCCCTTCTATTTTCTCAAAATCTTGGAGAAGATGTCCTCTCAAGTGAGGAAGAATGTGACTAACCCCCACAATAGTCTCTTCCACCATGGCTTGATCAAACTACTCATTCTTGCCAAACTAGAGAAACAGGGGCAAAATTGGGATGCCTTTATCTACCAATTTGCAAACCCTCACTTGAAAGTTAAGACTGGAAAAAGTCCACTTAGCCTAAAAACTATCTCTCCATCCAAGCCTCGCTCTCCAAGAACTCCAAACTCCCTTGCACAAACCCTCTCTTCGCTAGAACAATACCAAAAGCTTGTTGATATCCCTACTTCTTCATCGGGTAAAAAGACCAAGAGCAAAGACCAAAAGAAGCCTATTGTTGACCCCCCAATGCCTTCACTCTCTCTTGATCCTACACCTAAAAATATTCAAGAAGTAATGCAGCAAGAATTTCCCATCATTCCCACAAACAAGAGGGGAGACAATCGATTTGGTAAAGGACCCTTTCGAAAGAGTACCCAGAGCACAAGAACCAAGCCTTATGCAAAACCTCCACCTACTTCAGATCCTATCCAAGTGTCCTCCGACCTTGAGAGCCCTCATAAGAAACTTAGGGAAGTCTCTGCAGATGGATTACAACCACTAAGGAAAACAGAATTAGAACCTACCTCACCTTACTGATCTCCCATCACACCTACTCTAGATCCTAAAACCAATAGATTGTCCACATCCCTCAAAGGATCTAAGGCTTCCTCGGAGATCATTGATTCTACCCCAACCATAGAGGAGCTACAAAAGGAAAACCATCAGCTTCTCCAACAGTTGGAGGAAAGGAAGACAATAGATACAAACCTTCATCATGACAATGCAGTCCTTTAAACAAAAGTTAACTTCTTCAATGATTGATCGATGAGATGACCAAATCTAACCGCAGCCTCAGAGCACAACAGAAGCAACATAAGAGGCACAAGGATAATTCTTCACAGCAAGAGGGAGAGGCTTCTAAAGCCGACCCTCCTCAACAAGCCTAGTTTCGAGGGGTAACTTCTTTTTGTTTGCAGTGGGACCTGCAAAATCGTAAGTGTGGGGGTAATGTTGGGCCCGAGATATGATCACTTTCATGACGGTTATTATACACTTTTGCCACATGTACATATGTGTTTTTCATCTTTTGAAGGATCTTTTTGAAGAATTTTATGATAAAATGGTATGATCGACACAAGGTACGTATAATTCATGTTTAATGATTGTATCAAGTATAATTCATCATGTTTTATGATTTCCAAGAGCTAATTCACGTTTTTCTAGTGTTATATGGAAAAAACGCACTATGTTTCTAGTTCCGACACTTGATCCGGCACTCATTCCGACACTTGTTCTGGCACTCGATCCGACACTCTGTCCAACACTTCGTATTGCACAGAAATGGAAGGTGACTTGGCGGTTATGGAATTGTTGACCAATGATGGGAAAATTGGGCACGTGGGTTTTGTTTATCCTTGCCCCCTCCAACTATTGAGCTCCCAACAACTCAGTTTCAATTGTTCAAGAGGGCGATTATTGGCTCGCTCCGTTTTATCAGTTAGGGCATCATTTATTGTAATTTGTCGAATTTAGAAGTGGTTCAACCCTCCTGTGGTCGACCACTTGGTCTGTAAGCTTATAAATACCACTAGGATGGTCATACATAAGTTAAGCATCAGATACATCAATGTGATAGGAACAAATACATTTTTACTCTGTTTTGAGTTTTTACATTGCCAGATTATGCCAGAATTGCGTTTTTGGATTTTTATGGTGAATTTGACCTGCTGAGTTCGTGGTGTACTTTGAGAGAGTGACCACGACTTGCTGGAGGGCCCACCAACAGTTTGGTGACTATCAATGTATTATTTATGCATTTCCTAATTTAATTGCTCTCTTTATTTTCCTGTACATGCATATTTTTATTGAGTTGATTAGTTTGTTGTAGCTTAATTGTTTTGCTTTTCTTTTGCAAGTTAAAATGATGAGATGTGTTAACATGCATTGATTTTGTAGATTAGGAACAGACTTGCAAGTCTCTATACTAACCCCATGTGTAATTAGACGTTAGATTATGTTTTGATTTATGATTTTATCGTTAAAGTTTAAAACATAGTTTAATTTGGGTTTAATTATAGCTTGCCTATAGTTTAGAATATAGTTTGATTTGGGTTTTATTTGACAGGGATTTGATGGATGGATAGAGTTAATTCCAGTTTTTGATTATAGCTTGCCTACTTCAGTTTTATATAGACCTCATTTAATTAGTTGTTGGTTAATGTAGATTGTTAATTTACAATTCAATACCATAGTTTAATTTCTATGTTTAATTATTTCCTTATTGCAGTTTGAATGGTTAGAGTAGACATAGCCTGGTTTTATTTTACATAATTTCCTTTCCTAGAATTAGATTGCAATTATATTTCTTAGTTAATGGTTGAATCTAGTTTTGCTTCCATAGTGTAGAAGTATAATGATGATCTCATTATATTGTTGATGGTTTATACATGAATATGCAGGGTATCTAACATTGTTTTGTCATGGCTAAATTCTCATTGGATTGTTTAATCCATACCTTTCATTTTTCCATTGAGATTAGTGTTGAGATTATACCATTGGAATTGTCCTTTGTTGTCAAATGCCATCAAGATATCATCCGACACCGAATACATTCACACAACCACCAACGTTATATTTGAATTGTCATAGGTTAAAAGATAGGTTTCCTGTTTTCGTAGATTAAAGACAGTTTCTTGCTTTCATAGATTAGAATAAAGTTTTATTGTTGCTGTAGGATAGATAGACTTTGCTATGATAGATTAGATAGTAGTTTGCTTATTATAGATTAAGCATTAGTTGTTAGTCTTTCTTGCTTTCAATAAAATAGATTTCCTTTCATGCATTAGAAATAGTTTTGCATTGAGCATTTAGTCCAGTTGCCTCTTAGATCTCCTTTCATGCATTAGAAATAGTTTTTCATTAAGCATTTAGTCCACTTGCCTCTTAGGCTAGATAGTTGTTCAATAAGAAGTTTTACTTTGATTGCTTACAGTAGTTAGTTTCCTTTGCTTACTTGTCTTTTGCTTTAGTAGGTTAGTTAGGTTCCTTTGCTTACTTGTCTTTTGCTTTAGTAGGTTAGTTAGGTGTCTTTGCTTGCTTGTCTATTTGCTTTAATAGGTTAGATAAGTGTTTTTGTTTGCTTGTTTATTTATTTTCTTTCATAGGGTAGTTTCTCATTGAATGTAGGTTGGCAAGTTAAAATAGTTTGCTTTTGTTAGTTGCTCATTATTATGCTTAGTAGTTGCTTTTGCTTATTGTCATGAACTAGTTTGCTTTACATAGGGTTTTTACTTGCTTTCTTAGGACTATCCTCGATCCTTGGCCCAAAAGTACTTAGGTTACATAGTTTCAAGTTTCTTAGTAGGGTTTGTTGATTAGATAGTTTTTCTTGAGTAGATTAGCCCTAGATAGCTACCTTCCTTAGTTAGTCTACACTCCTACCAACCTTCTACCTTTGGCATATATTTTGCTACAAATATAAGTTTACTTACCCCGGGTTGACAATTTAATTAAGGGTTTTTAGTGTCTTTTTAGTGCATATAGAACACCCATCACCTTCCCCTCTGAAAATTCTGATTATTGGACCTTTTGGTGAAGCCTCTCTTCTCTTTTTAAGATGAAATTTTCTAACTACTTGAGTAGTTAGTGTTTCTCCCTTCTAGAAATTCCCATACAAGTTTCTTCTTAAAGCATTCCATTGATTTAGTGACTCATTAATTCATCATTAATGAACTCACATCATTAGTATAAGCATATCCAAAATGGGTCTTTTCCTTTTTTTATAAAAGTTTTTAAAATAAACTTTTATTTCAAAATTTTAATTAATTGATTTTTAAAAGAGGAGGACTGTAATTTAAATTTTTGGATAGGATATACAACCTTTCAGCCATTTAAACCAATTTATACGTGATATCCATCATATTATATTTCCAATGATATAAGGTTTGTCCAAATCTGACTCTTGGATCCCAAGATATGACCTTGTGAAGTCGAGGTGTTGAACAAATTTATCAGCTAGGCATAAAAATGTTACTGACTGATATTTTCTTTTTTTTTTAGAATTTTTTTGAAACTTTCATCTCTCAATACCTATCCCATCATATTCTACATAATACCTTTCCAACGGTATAAAGTTTTCTGTAAATGGAGGTTGGGAGCTCAATATATAACCTTTGCAAGATCGTGACTCAACCATCGTCAATCAAGTTTGATGGGTAAATGTGGGCCCTTGATTTAATTTCGACCTCCTTTGTTGAATTTTGACTTTTCTTCAATATTCTTATCCCACATGTATGCAAATAAAAGAGTTTTAGTGGTATATAATGTTAAGTGTAACATACACTTGACAAGAAATAAAGAAGAGAAGAGATTATGGAGCTTGGAGGATTCAACCCTTGGAAAATTGTTGAATATAATAATAATTTTTGCGTGCCCAGTCAACCACCAATCTGCCCAGTTAGCAATGATGAGTCACCCAACCAAATTTTTCCACATGTCATCACTAGATAGGCCAACAATCTGCCATATGTCATCCAATAAAATCACGCCATGTGTCACTTCTTGTATGCTACCACATGTCTGCATTATTAGTTTCCATGTGGCATCATCCATTTAACTACCATGTGGATATATCTCATTGGTTAATAAAGTGCCATGTGTCACTTGGAGATGTTCCTCATAGAACTTAGGATAGGAAAAATATTATTAAAATAATATGCAGGGTTCATGGGTTTACATGAAGGCAGAGGGAGGTAGGTGAGGAAATCACCGCGGACCCAGGTAATACATAGTAAGAAATGAGTGTGAAAAATTCTAAGTGTAGGTGAAGTGGAGAGGAGACATAAATAGTAGTGAAAGAAGTTGTAAAATATTCTACGTCTTGAGAATCGGTTGGACAGACTTGCATATAACATATGAAATAAATATCACCAACCCTCACCAACCCGTGAACCTGTGGTAACCCATATATATTTGGCTAAGTGTTGGAGGAGTTACATAGTAAAGAGTAGTAAAAATAGTTGTGAGCATTATGAAGGTGGCAGAAGTCAAAGTGCACTGTTAGGGTAGCGGAGATAAAACATACTCTTAAGAAATATCACCAACCCGCCAACCCACTATAAGCCATAGTAAATAAGACTAAGTCTGGAAAGTATATAATGGATCACGTGAAATATGGAAAATATGAAAAATGAAAAGAAATATATGGGAAATAAAAAGAATTAGGTGAAATTTGGGAAAAGAAAAAAGGGAATAGAAAATAAATGGAAAAATGAGATAATGGAAATGGAAAGGAAAATAAAAAGAAATGGGAAAATAAAGAAAAAAGGGAAATGAATGTGAACGTGGAAAGGAATAAAGAAAAATGGTTAAGTGTGGAAAATGGTAAGGGGAAGATGAAATTAATGAGACAATGGGAAAATTAAATAAGTATAAAATGAGAGAATGAGTAGAGGTGAAGGGAAAGGGGAGGAGAGAACATGTCACTTAGAACATTTTTCATATTTCTTCTTGTAATACCTCCATTGGACTTCTGGACAGAAGTATGCGTATCTTGGTCATGGAGATTCGGATTTTGATTCCGCAAAATGCATGGCGAATTTGAGACCGATGGCTATGCAATGAACATATAATAGTTCAAAAATATTCATCTTCTAATATCATTTTTTTTGTTAATCCAAGAGTAGGAAAATATAGATGACCAAATTTTGGTCAACAATCATGTAGTCTCTTGGCACTCCATATCTGCAACCTGAGGGTCTCGAGACATAATATCCTTAGTTATCCTACAAAATTTGGATAGCAATGTGAATGGATGGAATCATGTTGTTAAACAATAAGTTGATTCAATGCTTGGACCCCTAGATTTCTCATGGGATAGCCACTTAAAAAAATTGTGTTCCACCATTGTACTAAAAATGCGAATGTCCTTTGTGATTTGATCAAGTAGTTCTATGGGATAGTGTCTTAAAAAACTCACTATAGAGAATACCATAGTTTTATATAGTACAACACAAAGATTTCAATGGAAGTCATGATAACTTTAGTGCAATCTCATTGGTTCCAAGGAGAAAACCAAAATTGAGAACTATGTTTTGGGTGACTTGAAATAACTAGATTGGAAATGAAAGAAGTGACTCAAAAAATTAACATGAAAACAAGAAACCAAAATTAAACGTAATCTTCTTGAAAGCAACAAGCAAAGCATCAAATGAAATTTGTGTAAATAAGGAACAAAAGAAAACCTACTTATGTACAAATTAACTGCCTTGACAGTAATTAGTTGAAATATAGCTTCAAAATTTGGCCATTAATTGGAAGGTCTACTTCCCCCTCCAAAATTGGAAATTTATACATGCCTAGGCCAAGTTTCTTAGCCAATTGGAAAGGACCAAGCCATAACTCCTAAAATTTTGTATGCTTACCTTTTTCTTTGTGTGTCTTGTCCCATTTAAAAACTAGATCTCCCACCTGGAAGTCTTTGTCTCCTGCAGATCATTTAACAAACCATATTTTGATTATCTATTGATGGACAACAAACTTATTGTTATCCTTTTCTCTTTATTCCTCCATCTTTAGCAAGGTATTAATCCAACTATAAATGGTTGGGCATATTTTCCCATGTGAGGGTTGGGATAATTGGAGAGATCACAAGAATATGTTTGGGGGAAGGATGACTTCTTTTTTGTAAACCAGGAAATAAGGGAAATTTGTAGAGCAACCTTTAGAGTCAGTATGTCAACCCATGGGGAATTTGATAGAGAATTATGCCAATTTCTCTTATGGTCAACTTCATTTTTCTTCATGATAAGGATTAGGTTCTTATTAGTGGACTCAACTATGCGATTTCCTGTGGGTAATAATTATATGAGTACCGCAAAAGAATTCCCTTGTCTAAAGCAAACTCAGTTAACTTTAAATAAGAAAAACAAGTAGCATTATAAAAAACAAACATTGATGGAACACCAAACTTGGTAATCAAATGTTGCTCTAGGAATTGAATAATTGCTTCTTCGATGATCTTGGTTAGTGGCACAACTTCAGTCCTGTTGGTTATGGAGACTGATTATCTTCCTGATTCAAAGGTCTTTGTTTTCAACCATGTTTATACCCCATGAAGACTGTACACCCCTCCATGTGGGGGTTTGGGGGAGAAGACCCCGAATGAAAAAATAGCCTTGTAATTGTATATTGTAATTTCATAGTCAATCCTTACCATTCATCATTAAGTCACATATATGACGATATAGATTATGTTAGGGTTTTTTCCCTAGAAGGCAACGCTCTTTTATGAGGGAATTGTATTGCGGCTGTGTATTTATTTGATTATTTTATTATGAGAGAGGAGACTGTGAGAGAAAGTAGAGGAAGTTACATCAAGTGTGTTGTAGGTTGTATCCCTTCATTTTTCTGGATAATAAAAATGAAGGACCTGGAAATTTCTCTGGTGGATGTAGACCACACATGGTGAACCACGTATATCTGCGTCTCTATTGTATTGTGTATCTTCTGTGTTTTATTTCCGCATTTGTCTTATTTAATTGCTCTGCAATCCTGTTTTTCTAACAAGTCCATTTTGTTAAATATTTTGTGGAAATAATATTAGAGGAGTTCAGATGGATTTCCCCTGTGATGTCCAAGCCCTGTTGCTCAAAACATTCTTTAATTGTTACAGGTTGCAACAAAATAGAAAGCTTATTTTCTCACCAATCACATTTTTGACAGACCTTACACTTCTAGGTACATGAGTGTGCATATTTGACATTGGTGTCTAGTAATACCTAGGGCTCAAAATATTGTGGGTTGTTGTTTCCCCATCGAATTTTCCTCTAGATAGACCATCTTGTAGTTCCGTGAGGATCTTATCAACATCTTGCTTCTCCATACATTTAAGAAAGACTCCATCATAGTTTTTTTGAAACAAGATGCCATTAATGTTCGACAAAACATGGTATCTCCGCATACGACAAACACATTAAGAAATTGCTCACACAACTAGATTAAAGATCAATAGACCAAGGTTTTAACATAGTTAAAATACTCTAGGAGGGAAATAATCCAAAACCCTAGCCAACCTGGCCACTTGAGGCAATATATTAACGCAAAAGAATAATTTTTACATAAATTTTCTCACAATTGATATTCATCCAATGACCCTCCATGCTCTGTAAATAGATATTATGAACTAATCGAGGGTTACTCCATAGATCCATAACTATTAGTATCGAGGAGAATATGAGTTGTTGGGTCACTTTATGTCTAGAACATATCATGATCGTCATATTTTATAACTACAAATGCATACTAATGCACAATCAAGAAACACACTTTTACCTAAAGACACATTAGAACAAGTTGATCTTAACTAACTCCTAAGTGTCTAAATATCGTAAAAATTAATAGATTGGTACTAGGATGACCTAAGTCTAAATCCTCTCTTAAGATTTGAATTCAAATAACTAGGAGTAGTGCCATTTTGCAAGTATTTCCTCAACTCATTGTACTTAGAGTCAGTGTTTTCAAGAACATACAAAATTTCATGAACATAAAGTGATATCCCATCCTCCCAACCTTCTACTAATATATTTTCTAGTTCATGTACTTACGATGCTAGATTACATGGACCTTGGCCTTTGAATATAGTTGTAGGATTAAAGTCTAGATCATATTCTTGGATGGTTTTCATCTATTTTCCTCTTTGTTCACCAAGTTCTTTTTGCAAGAACAATGATCTCATGGTTTGATGGGGTACTATTACTTCCGTATGTTTCTTCAAAAGGTAGGGATTGAACTATTTTACAACTTTAAAAATGGTGAATGATTTCTTACTGATTGATGGATAGTTCAACTTAACCCCTTGTAGACCAACGCTCATGAATGAAATCATACATTTATCCGCTTGCTCATATTTTTGTGTGAGCACTACTAGAAGGGAATGATTAGATGTGAATGCGTATAACAAAAAATCCTTACCAAATTCTAGGATATGCAAGGTTGGGGAAGCAAATATGGTAGCATTGACCTTTTTGAAAGCCTTCTTCCCTATAGGAGTTCATTTAAACTCAACTTTCTTCTTATTCATTTTCTACAAAGGTTTGACAATCTCAATAAAATTAGCCAAAAACCCGCAGATGAAATTTCTCTTACTGAAGAAGGACTACATGAATTTCTTACTATTAGTTATGGCGATAGGCATGGTAGTTTTAGTTCATTATGGATTCACTGAGATCCCATCCTTTTATATGGTGTGTCCAAATAGCTTTCCCTTTAAAACAACAAATATACTTTTCTTTGGATTGAGAGAAATACCATATTTTCAACATCTTTCAAATATTTGTTTTAGGTGCTACAAGTGATATGACCTTTTCTTGGAGTATACTATGACATCATTAAGGTAGACCACAACAATCAATCCAATCAACCCTATGAAGGATATGTCCATCATCACTCTTTGAAATTTGGCATCTACATTTATTAAGACAAAAGGAACTCTTAGGTAGGCATACGTTCCATATTCTGTGTGAAAAATGGTTTTTAACCAGTCAAACTCGGCCACTAGAACTTGATTGTTGCAAAAAAAATCATCTAGTAATGAAAACATTTCAGAACTAGAGACAAGCTATTAAATCCAATCCATCGAAGGAAAAAGGTAGTTGTCCTTATCAAATGCTTTATTTAGATTTCGAAAGTCCATGCACAGTCTGGTTTCTCTTGATTTCTTTCTAGCAGGCACTAAATATGCAACCCAAGTAGAATGATGGTCCTTGAAGATGATCCTTGCATTGAGTGTTAGGACATTTAGACACTTAGGAGTTAGTTAAGATCAACTTGGTCTAATGTATCGTTAGATAAAAGTGTGTTTCTTTATTATTCATTAGTATGCATTTGTAGTTAGGTAATCCGATGGTCACGATATATTCCTGACATAGTGTGGTCCAACATATCATATTCTCCTCGATCTTAATGACTACATTGATCTGTGGCTTAACACCAGATTGGTCCATGATCTCTATTTAAAGAGCATGGAGGGTCATTTTTCTATGATCGATTGTGAGAAAGTCCCTTGTAAATCTCTCTGTAATATTTTTCTTTTGCATTAACAAACTGCTCCAAGTGGCCATGTTGGTTGGGGTCGTGGATGTTTCCTCGTAGGGGTTTTACCATGTCAAAACATCAGTGTGTTGATATTTGATCTAATTGTGTGAGTGGTTATTGAAGGTGTTCGTCCTCTGTTGGAATACCCGTGTTGTCAAACATGGTATTAGAGTGAATTTGAAGATGCGCTCCCATTGTAGAACACGATCTTGAAGCCGTGTTGCTGCATGTCCGGTTTCTTCCATTTTTGTTCATTTGTGAGCTAAGAGGACTATTCCATTGTGTCTGGGGCCCTTATTTCATTTAGGAATGATTTTTCGTTTCACTCTTGAAAATGTTTATGTTTTCCCAAGATACGACCATTTCCGTCGTATTCAGAGGTATAAAGCCCGAATATGCCCTTTTTAAATTTTTACAAAGATAATATTTCGATTTTATCTGTATTTTCTATTTTTTTATTTCCAGGTTGCTACTCTTTTCGATCTGTGTATTCTCTTTTCCCAATGATTTGTGCGATCTCAACAAATAAAAAACATAGCAGAAAGTGTTTTCTTATCTGGGTATGCACTTTGTCATGCGCTTTATGCGATCTCGTTACATCATAAACAAAGGGAAATTTTGCATTTTCTAGGTAAGATAATAGAGATCTAACCCTTGTTGTCATCGAGGAGTGATTTTTTTTGTGTGAAAAGAGTTTTTTATGAGCACGCTCTCCAAGGCCATCTTCCATAACAACAACAACATCCTCAATCCTTCTTATAAACAATATAATATGTTTTGCACTAGCTCACTTGGTTAAAAGTTGCTTTATTATGTAAGAGATCTTGAGTTCAAGTGTATTTTTTGTTACTTTTTTTTTAGAAAAATTTCATGCATCCATTGTAAAGTGTATTTCACTTAAATTATAAAAGTGAATCACTATAAGTAGCTTTAATATTTTAAGTTATTTATTTTGCATGCAACTTTCATTTATAAAGTAACTTGATTGTAAAAGTGATCCTTGCTGATTCTATAAAAGTGGGTCACTTCATAAGCAACTTATTTGTAAAAGTGAGATTATTAGGAGGGGTATCACCAAGTGGACCAACTTCTACTTGCCACATGGCTCTTTGGTTATCGTTTATGCCTATTTTTCAAAAGGGCAAAACTTTCACATCCGAAGTCCATTTTCAATGTTGTTTTTTTTTCTAAACAACCTATTTTTTTCGAGATATTTCCATCCATACCATCAGTTTCATTGTTTTATGCATATTTTAATATGTTATCTCCCACTAATATTTTGCTTACCAGTACCAACTACTTCTCATGGAAATCCCATATGGGGGATGTATTAAGAAGTAAAGGATTGTACCGGATTACTTTGGGGAAAGAACTAGAACCCACTAATGATGAAAATAAAGTCAAATGGGCCAATAAGAATGACGAAGCACATGGAATGATCGAAATTTCCATCTCTCTCAATTTAAGGTTTCACCTTCAAGGAAGCGATGACCTTGATGATGTTTGGGAAAAGCTTGAAACTATGTTTGCTAAACACAATATTATTTGAACCCACCGGTTGGAGAATCAGTTGATGACCGTAAGTACAAATTATTTTCATTGCATTGAAGATTACTGATCTAAGTTCAAAAAACATAGACTTTTATGTATAGATTGAAAAATAGATCTCCTAGAAGATCGATGCATATATTTTATTCTTTATAAGCTTGGTAGTTCATATTCTTTTTTTGTATTTACCTTTTATGCCACCTGATAAACTCTAGGGAGTGCTTATAAAAAACCCTCTCTTGAGTCCTTTTGTGATGCTCTGATTCGAGAGAAAGATAAGCTTCTACAACTTGGATTGATTAACACTGCCTGTGCATCCAACAAAGCCTTAGTGGCCCAGCAGAAAGATAAATCCAAGAATCACAAGAAGCAACATCCTCGCCACAAAAAAAAGAAAAACAAGGGTCCCAAACCCTCTCAACCAGCTTCAAATCCTAATGGTGAAAAGGAGCAAAATATAAAAACAAGAAGACTGACATACATTACAAATTTTGTGGGAAAGATGGTCATGAGAAGTCCAAATGTTTTAAGAAGATGATAGCTTTAGAAGCAAGAATGAAGAAGCACAACATCAATATTGATTCTTCTTATTCTTATTCTTCTCATGGACATGCACTTTATGCATCTGGTTTCTCCTTCAATGCAACTTATACTTATTCTTCTGATGAGTGGCTTATTGATTCTAGAGAATATTATCATATGACTAAGGATAAAGCCATATTTTTTGCTCTAAATGAATGTAACACCAAGAAAATATTTGTTGGTGATGATAGATCTCTTAGTGTTGTAGGGTCTAGAATAGTTCAAGTAGATAATGTTCATTTCAATGATGTATTATGTGTTCCAAGTCTTTCCTACAACCTTCTATCAATATATCAAATCACTCATTCTGGTGAAGGTAAAATTGTAGAGTTTTCACCTCACCAAGTTGTAATCAAGGATCTAAAAGATCCTAAGCATGTTCTTGCAACTGGATTTGTGATGATATTAACAAGTTGTACAAGTTTGAAAAAATTGAGTCACCATATTTTCCATCAGTTTTTGTTGCTCATAGTGACGAATTGAGAAAACATTGGCATAAGTGGTTTGGTCATCTAAAATATCGCTCATTCTAATAACTATGTAATCAACCAATGGTGACTTGTCTTCCTATTGTTTCTTGCAGAGATGGTGTTTGTGTCGATTGTGTTCTTAGAAAACATCATCAGGACAATTTTGACAAACATGCCTTTTGGCACGCCTCGACCCCTTTGCAGCTTGTTCACAATGACTTGTATGGTCCACTTTCTTCTCCTTCTTTTTCTAGGTGAAAGTATTTCTTAACTTTCATTGATGACTTTTCCAGATGCATTTGGGTTTACTTCTTAAAACTTAAGAGTGAAGTGTTTGAAATTTTTTTGGCCTACAAGGCCCTTGTAAAAAAATAATATGGACATAAACTTCAAAGGTTAAGAACAAATAATGGAGGAAAATATGTGGACAACAATTTTACAAGTTATTGCACTATAAATGGCATCCAAATACAACACATTGTTCCATATACATCACAACAAAATGGTGTTGATGAGAGAAAGAACCGCACATTAAAAGAAATGGCTAATTGCATGATCCAATATAAGGGATTAAGTCTAAATTATTGGGTGGAAGCCATTAACTATGTAAATTACATAGTAAATCACACTCCCACAAAGGATCTTCAAAATATAACACTGGAAGAAGCATTGAATAAAATTAATCCATATGTAAGTCACTTCCGTGTATTTGGTAGTGTAGCATGGGCTCACATTCCTAATGAGAAAATGAAAGCTTTACAACCTAAAAGTGAGAAGTGTATTTTTGTTGGATATTTTGAAGATGTCAAATGTTATATACTTCTTCAACCTCATTCAAATGAAATTATTATTTGAAGAGATGTTAAATTTGATGAAAATCTCTTGGCCTATGGGTCTAATTCGACGTTTGTGCCTTCTTTGGTCTACGAGCCATCTTCTATTCCTATTCTGGTTTCTTCTTCTTCATATGATGACAATGAGGACGAAAATCCACCTCTGTCTACTCACCTTGCTACAATTGAGTCCATTGAACATGAACCTACACCGACACCAACACCACCGCTTCGTAGATGGGTCCGTTCAACATGAGAAGCAACTAGTTATCTTGCCTCTGATCCTTCAGATCAACGTTGGATACATTCAATTTTTTCAGTGAGCCTCTTCTCTTTTGGCTCAAGTTTGAAAGACTCATGATCTAGATGCATTTGTAGAAGCTTTAGGTCATCCAAATTGGGATACAACAATGAATGAAGAGTATCTCTCTTTAATGAAGAGCGATACTTGGGATCTTGTACCTCTTCTGAAACGAAGAAAAATGATCAGATGTAAATGGGTCTACAAAACTAAGTATGCATCCAATGGAAGTGTTGAAAGAGCAAGGCCCGGTTAGTTTCCAAAGGGTTCTCTCAAGTTGAAGGTATTGACTATAATGAAACTGTTGAACATGATAAGTCAACTAAGAGGNTTGTATAAAGTTTCTTTCATTTTATAAGAAGATTACTTATTAATCAATAAATCATGCCTTTAACATTTAACTTGTAGTAATACATTTAACCAATAAATATACAATCACATAAATGAAACAGTGACACAGTGAATTTTCATGAGGAAACCCAAAAGGGAAAAACCTCTTCTTCTTATGAATGAAAGGAAAGCTCCAACTCCTCTTTACATTCTTATTTTATCCGAGCTACAACCTAGATGAGGCTGCTACCTCTATTTCTTCAACACCTACTGAATGGAAGCTACAACTCCCAGAGGTACAAGCACCAACTTTTACAAGAGACTTTTACAGTCTCCCCTTGCTCCTCCCTACCACCCTGGAATCCTTCTCTATCACTAAGAATCTGCAAACCAACTCTTATCTTCTCTGTCAAAGATTAAGCATTAAATTTTCTCCTCAAATTTTACAGAGCCATCTTTCTTCCATAATCCTCTCGCCCCATCTTTTCTCCTCACTGTCCCTGTATAATTTTATTTCAGATTTATCTTCATTTACAGAAATGAATTTTTCTTTAGAGCTACGGTTGTACCATTAATTCCATACACACTCTCTTTTTTTCATCTCACCAAATTTCACTTATTTCTACCCTATACATTCAGAGTGTAC
The DNA here is from genome assembly GCA_009831015.1 of Picea engelmannii. Taxonomy (NCBI): domain Eukaryota; kingdom Viridiplantae; phylum Streptophyta; class Pinopsida; order Pinales; family Pinaceae; genus Picea; species Picea engelmannii. The sequence goes on from ML794572.1 coordinate 98,241, forward strand.
ACTCGAACTCTCAGGCTTCGAAGATTCAGTTACAATAACTGAATAACTATCTTACAGTGATTATTATTGGCCAAGGCATCTAGAAGAACAACAACCACACGATCAACTTAAGTATTTAATCCACACCTTTCGATGTAGAAGATGGGTCTCGTGCTTACTCCATATGCCCATTCGCTGTGACCACGGGCGTTTACCAAAAGACACTTTCACGATTCACATATCGACAATCCTGAGGTGAAGACATCTCATCTCTTCATGTTGCAATCTCCGAAAAGAAGCTTTAATTTGGTGCTAGCTCCTCCTTCTCACATGACCAATGGCAGTGACTACAACCTATACAAAAAGGTATTTCGACGTTTCGACATTTCGAATTTTAGCTTTTCGGCATTTCGACGTTTTCGCATTTCGGCATTTCGACGTTTCTGTGATGAAGTGTTTTGACACTCCAAGTCATGATCCCCAAAAATATCTGACATGTGTCCCTTTCGATATTTCGACATTCGGGACTTCGTGATGTTGGAGTTTTTTCTTACCATGCAAAAATCCCAAAATAGAAATTCTCGGAGTGACGTTACTTAGGATGACGTGTCATGTGTTGGTCAATCTCCGATCTCCGAAATTCAAGCTAAGGGTGCTGACTCCTCTTCCAAGGCTCATTTCACATGTGACCTCGCGTTATAACCAAAGGCTCACCTCCTAGGTTCTTCGCAGTTTTGTGTTTCAGTATGTCAAGAGGCATGATGATCTCCAAATTAGGAACCACGGTGCCTGTGCAAACTGATCCACGGTGCCTGTGCAAATTGACCAACAAACTCCCCCTTTGGCATTTTAAAGTTTGACATTAATGACAAAACCAAGTCCTGTGCAAACTGTGCCAACTACCCTACTATGCAAACTGCAAGCCCTGCCAACAAACTCCCCCTTTGGCATTGATGGAAAACTTTAAATCTCTTCTCCCCCTTTTGACATCTATGGAAAAGGAATCAACCATACTCCACCTAATAAAAGAAAATCACTTGCAAAGATGTATCATTTTAGTAGCAACTCCCCCTATTAATAATAGTCAATAAAGCTATGCAGTCTGATTTTAGAATGAAGCCCGTGCAATCTTTGAGATTGAAATGAAATTACAGAGGGTAAACTCCCAACTGATCCCTGAGACTTTCAAATTGCATTTTAGATAAAGGTTTAGTAAATACATCTGCTATCTGATCCTTTGTGCCAACATATTCCACTTTAATAACTTTAGACATAACCTACTCTCTTAGAAAATGAAATTTAATGGGAATGTGCTTTGTTTTGGAATGCATAACAGAATTTTTAGAAATACTAAATGCACTGGTATTATCACAGAAGATAGGTATAGGTTCATTATAATAAATATGTATATCTTCCATCATCTGTTTCATCCATAGAACCTGAGTGCAACAAGTTGTAGCTGCAATGTATTCTGCTTCAGCAGTAGACAAAGACACTGTTGATTGTTTTTTACTTGACCAACTTACAAGATATCCTCCAAGAAATAATGCTGCTCCACTAGTACTCTTCCTGTCATCAACACAACCTGCCCAATTAGCATCAGTGAAAGCATATAAATCAAGCTGATTACTTGTAGGATACCATAAACCATACTCTGTTGTCCCCTTAAGATATCTGAAAATTCTTTTGATTGTAAGTAGATGAGAAGTTTTTGGTGAAGCCTGAAACCTGCCAACTTGAAAAACTACATGCATACTATCAGGTCTTGTAGTTGTAGCATAAAGAAGACTACCAATCATAGATCTGTATACTATCTGATCAACATCTTTATTATCATCAAACTTACTTAATTTACAACCAGTAACCATGGGAGTGCCAACTGGTTTAAAATCTTCCATCTGAAATTTCTTAAGTATTTCATTGATATACTTCGTTTGAGAAAAGAAAATACCTTTATCAGATTGAGTAATTTGGAAGCCTAAGAAAAAAATCATTTCTCCTAGCATGGACATCTCAAACTCTTTCTGCATACTTTTAGCAAACTGTTTACTGAGCCTATTATCATCACTACCAAAAATGATATCATCTACATATATCTCAACAATGATTAGGCTATCATGTTCTTCTTTAATATATAGATTACTACCAGTGTTACCTTTCCTAAATCCTTGCTGCCTCAAGTAATTGTCAAGTTTGGAATACCAAGCCCTTGGTGCTTGCTTCAGGCCATACAATGCCTTTTTCAACCTGTAAACACACTGTTATGCTTCTTGTACCTGAAAACCATCTGGTTGTTCCATATATGCTTCTTCCTCTAAATCACCATTCAAAAATGAAGAATTTACATCCATTTGGTAAACTTTAATGTGTTTAGAACTGGCATAAGCTAGAATCAGTCTAATGGATTCCATTCTTGCAACAAGAGAAAATTTTTCTCCAAAATATATTCCTTCTACCTGTGCATACCCTTTACAAACCAATCTAGCCTTGTTTCTAGTTATTTTACTTGCTTCATCCATCTTATTTCTGAAAACCCATTTAGCCCCTATGACATTCTTATTCAAAGGTCTAGGAACCAATTCCCATGTCTTATTCTTTTCTATTTGACTAAGTTCTTCATTCATTTCTTTCATCCAGTATTCATATTTAATTGCTTCTTCAATATTTTTGGGTTCAATCAAAGAAAGTAAAGATACCTGTTCATGAGTTGAGGTGGATTCTTGCCTTCTGCTTCTTGTTCCAACACCTTCATTTATGTCACCAATTATTTGTTCTTCAGGGTGATTTTTCTGTATTCTCTTGCTTGGAGTCTTTGATGGAGTCATGCTTTTGGATGGAGTTGTGCCCTGTGTCAAATTAGGAATTAATTGTTCACTGTCAGCAACCTTAGTTTCTTCTGTTTCACTTACCTCATCATTCATTTTATGCTTGTCATCTATCTCATATATTTGATGATTCTTTTGTTTAGATTTAGACTTCAAAAATGAGGACTCATCAAATTTCACATCTATGGCTTCAACTATTTTGTTCAATATGAAGTTGTAACATTTATAATCTTTCCTTGAATAGGAATACCCAACTAAAATACCTTCATCTGTTCTAGATTCCAACTTACCCAAATGCTTGTCAACTCTTTTGATATAATATTTACTGCCAAAAATTCTTAAATGTTTAACACTAGCTGGTTTGCCTTTCCATAACTGATAGGGTGTCTTAAAATGATTGTTTCTCAGCAAGCTTCTATTCAAAATGTGAACAACAGTATGAACATATTGAGGCCATAGTATATTCATTAGTTTATATTCATTGAGCATAGTTCTAGCCATCTCCATAATAGTCCTATTTTTTCTTTCAACCACTCCATTTTGTTGAGGTGTTTCAGTAACATAAAAATGTCTTCTTATCCTATTTTCATCACAGTATCTGTTGAATTATTTAGACACAAATTCCCCTCCATTATCTGATCTTAAACATTTAATTTTCACGTCACATTCATTTTTAGTTGACTCCTTGAAGGTTTGAAAACAACTAAAAGTTTCAGATTTCTTTTTCAATAAAAACATCCATGTAATTCTAGTAAAGTCATCCACAAATAGTAGAAAATATCTTTCTCCTTTTAACCTTGTTGTTCTCATAGGTCCACAGACATCAACATGTACTATTTCCAATGGTTTGGTTGTTGAATGTTCTTTGGTTTTGAATTTAACTCTAGTTTTCTTTCCATGTTTGCATTGCTTGCAAACAGAACTTGAAATATTCTTATGACAGGTAAATCTCTTATTGCTTCCTTTTTATTCAACTGAATCAGATTTTCAAAGTTAATGTGTCCAAGTATTTTGTGCCACAACCAACTTTCATCTTCACTCCCAAGATAACATTTTTCTTTTTTTTTCATCTAGTATGTAAATGTTGGTTGAAGTTCTTGTGGTTGTTCCAACTAGTTTATTTGATTTTATATCCCCAATTTGACATCCTTTTGAATCAAAAATCATAAAGAGACCTTTATCACAGGTTTGACTTACACTCAATAAGTTATGTTCCATTTCCTTAACCAATAAGACATTTTCAGCCATGATTTTCTCGTTTAGACATAAAGTTCCTCTTCCAATTATCCTAGCTGATTGATCATTTCCAAAGGTGACTGTACCTTCTTTTCCTTCATCTAGTTCAACGAAGAGTTGTTTTCTACCTGTCATATGCTTTGAACATACACTATACACAACCCATTTTACTTTATGTTCTACTTGTAGAGCTATAGTGCATTTTTCAATGTTCAGATTTTCCCTTTTCTTTTTCTAATATTTGGTTTTCAGATCTGTGTAAGTGGGTTAATTAAATTTCTGAAAACTCATAGGATAATTTCTTGACACATGCCCAAAGTTGTTACACTTGTAACATTCAGTCTCATATCTTAAGGTGTCAAATCTATTGTAAGAGTAGTTTATATTGTTTTGACTAGTTTTACCATGTCCTCTTCCATATTCAAAATTAGACCTTTCATGACTGTTATGTGCATTTATATTTCTTGAAAAACTATTACAAAATGCAGCCTTATGTACATACTTATAACAAAAGAAACAATGGCCTTCAAACCTGTTTTGATGTCTGCCATAACTTCTTCTATGCACTGTTGAACCTTGATTTTCTTCTTGCCTTTCTGATTCCATCTTCTTGCTTGTAATTTTCTCATGATTATCCTCCGTACCTTCTTTCTCAACACTTGAACTAGAACATCCATTAGTTATTGTAGATTTATAACCAATTCTAGTCTTATCATATGTTGATCTTTGACTACTAATAATTTGATCTAACACTTGAGAACTATGATTCATGTTATTTTCTTGTACTTTCTTTCTTAATGAGGCTACTTCAATTTTTAAACCTTCATTTTCCTTATCCTTTTTTGCAAGAATTTTAGTTAGAGCTTCTTCAGTCACTCTAGCCTCTTCTATTTTAAGTTTTAAGTCAACTACCATGATTTTAGTGCTCTCAATCAAACCATTTGATTTCTGTAATTCAAATTCTAGATTCTCAATTTCTCTTTTAAAATGTTT
>ML794572.1:104868-119029 GCA_009831015.1 Picea engelmannii
TAATACATTTAACCAATAAATATACAATCACATAAATGAAACAGTGACACAGTGATTTTTCATGAGGAAACCCAAAAGGGAAAAACCTCTTCTTCTTATGAATGAAAGGAAAGCTCCAACTCCTCTTTACATTATTATTTTATTTGAGCTACAACCCAGATGAGGCTGCTACCTCTATTTCTTCAGCACCTATTGAATGGAAGCTACAACTCCCAGATGTACAAGCACCAACTTGTACAAGAGACTTTTACATTTTCCCCTTGCTCCTCCCTACCACCTTGGAATCCTTCTCTGTCACTAAGAATCTGCAAACTAACTCTTATCTTCTCTTTCAAAGATTAAGCATTAAATTTTCTCCTCAAATTTTACAGAGCCATCTTTCTTCCATAATCCTCTCGCCCCATATTTTCTCCTCACTGTCCCTGTATAATTTTATTTCAGATTTATATTCATTTACACAAACAAATTTTTCTTTAGAGCTACGACTGTACCATTAATTCCAACTCTCTATTTTTCATCTCACCAATTTCACTTATTTCTACCCTGTACATTCAGAGCGTACACTCGAACCCTCAGGCTTCGAAGATTCAGTTACAATAACTGAATAACTATCTTATAGTGATTATTATTGGCCAAGGCATCTAGAAGAACAACAACCACACGATCAGTTTAAGTATTTAATCTGCACCATTCGATGTAGAATATGGGTCTTGTGCTTACTCCATATGCCCATTGGTTGTGACCACGAGCCTTTACCAAAAGGCACTTTCATGATTCGCATATCGACAATCCTGAGGTGAAGACATCTCGTCTCTTCATGTTGCGATCTCCGAAAAGGAGCTTTAACTTGGTGCTAGCTCCTCCTTCTCACATGACCAATGGCAGTGACTAAAACCTATATAAAAAGGTATTTCAACATTTCAACATTTCAACTTTTAGCGTTTCAACATTTTCGCATTTCGACATTTCAACATTTTCGCATTTTGGAATTTCGGCGTTTCTGTGATGAAGTGTTTCGACACTCCAAGTCACGATCCCTGAAAATATCTGAAGTGTGTCCCTTTCGATATTTCAGCATTCGGGACTTCATGATGTTGGAGTTTTTGCTTACCATGCAAAAATCCCAAAATAGAAATTCTCGGAGTGGCGTATCATAGTGACGTTACTTAAGATGACGTGTCATGTGTTGTTCAATCTCCGATCTCCGAAATTCAAGCTAAGGGTGATGACTCCTCTTCCAAGGCTCATTTCACATGTGACCTCGAGTTATAACCAAAGGCTCACCTCCTGGGTTCTTCGTAGTTTCATGTTTCGGTATGTCAAGAGGCATGTTGATCTCCAAATTAGGAACCATGGTGCTTGTGCAAACTGATCCATGGTGCCCGTGCAAACTAACCAAAAAACTCCCCCTTTGGCATTTTAAAGTTTGACATTAATGACAAAACCAAGTCCTGTGCAAACTGTGCAAATTGCAAGCCCTGCCAACAAAAACCTTTTCCCCTGTAGCCAAAATGAATTCCATCCACCTTGTTCTATCCCTTACTGCCTCACATAAATGGGAGGTCCATTAGATGAATGTGAAATCCACCTTCTTGTATGGGGATTTTCAAGGAGAAACCTATATGGAACAATTTCCTAGCTATATCCAGAATGACTCTAGTCTTGTTTGTCGCCTTAAGAAATCTCTTTATGATCTTAAGCAAGCTCCTTGAGCTTGGTATTCCAAAATGGACAAATTTCTTCTTGACACTGACTTTTTTAGATGCCATTATGACCCCAATGTCTATACCAAGAAAGTAGGAAGCCATCTCATAATACTTTTTCTTTATGTTGATGACCTTATCCTCACTGATAGTGACCCAAAACTTTTAAACCATGTGAAAATTAGCCTTAAGAAGAAATTTGAAATGATTGACTTAGGCTATTTGTACTATTTCCTTGGCATCCAAGTTTTGCAAACCAAGGAAGGGATTTTTCTTTCCCAATCTAAGTACGCTTGTGACCTTCTTTTTTGCTTTCACATTGAAGATTATAAACCAACTCCTTCTCCCTTCCAATATGGAGTCAAACTTGCTGCCACTTGTACTTCTCCTGAAGTTGATGCCACCTTATACCATCAATTAGTGGGTAGCCTTTTATATTTGACTCATACATGTCCTGCTATTTCCTTTGTTGTTGGTCTTGTTGCTCGGTATATGCAAACACGCCATGAAATCCATTGGAAAGTAGCTAAAAGGATACTTTGGTATGTTCGAGGTACAGTTCAATTCACAATACATTACAATTAAGGGGGGACTCCTTTATGAGATGGTTTCATTCATTCAGATTGGGCTAACGACCATGATGATCGATAATCTACTGGAGGTTATGTTTCCATCCTTGGATCATGACTTGTCACTTGGGCCTGTAAGAAACAACAAGCTATTTCTCTTTCTTCAATAGAACCATAGTATCAAGCAACAATTAAGGCAAGTTAGGAAGCCTCGTGGCTTCGATAGATCCTTTCCAAGTTTGGATTCCAGAATCAACATCTGACCAACCTATGGTGCGATAATCAGAGTGCCATTAAGCTCACCAAAGATCTAGTTCAACATCAGCATAACAAACACATAGAGCTACACATGCACTTCATTAGAAATCTCATTCATGATAGAGTTATTGAAGTTCTCTTTTTCCCTACAAAAGATCAAGTTGCAAACATTTTCACAAAGTCTCTTATAGAAGTGAATTTTTCCAAAATTTGGTCTATGTTAGGAGTTCAAGAAGTTGTCATTAAGGGGGGATAGACTCTAATTCCTCCTTCCTTTTCCTATTGTGTCACCTTTTTAAATCCTTCAATACTATCCCAATTTTTTCTTAAGGGGTGATGTTAGGATATTTAGAGACTTGGGAGTTAATTAAGATCAACTTGGTCTAATGTGTCGTTAGGTAAAAGTGTGTTTCTTTAGTATGCATTAGTATGCATTTGTAGTTAGGTAATCCGATGTTCACGATATGTTCCCGACATAGAGTGATCCAACAAATCATACTGTCTTTGATCTTAATGGATACCTTGATCTATGGCCTAACACCCGATTGGTCCATGATCTCTATTTAAAGAGCATGGAGGGTCATTTGTTGATGATCAATTGTGAGAAAATCTCTCGTAAATCTCTCTATAATATTTTTCTTTTGCATTAATAAATTTCTCCAAGTGGTCACATTGGCTAGGGCCATGGATGTTTCCCTGTAGGGGTTTTACCATGTCAAAACATCGATGTTTTTATATTTGATCTAGTTGTGTGAGTGGCTACTGAAGGTGTTTGTCCTATGTTGGAATACCTATTTTTTGAACATATAATAGTTTCTTCAATTATTTATGAATGAGGGGTTCAAGGGTTGGATGCACCTTGTGTATTTTTTGTTGAAAGGATTAACATATTCTTTAAGTGGGATAACATGCTATATTATCTTCACATCATAAGTTTTCAAGTCTTCATAATTCCAAGCAAATATGTCCTTATATAGCCTAAACAATTGAATATATGTTTCCTTCTTTGTATTTGAGTAGTAGATCCTTGGATTGATGTTCTTGGGATTTGCTTCAGTGTGTAAGTTGATCATATCATATCTCATAGAAGATATATTTGTATTAACATTAACTAGTTTTAAAAATCTGTTCTGTAGATCAAATAATTTCTCTAGAGTTAAGACTCCTTTGGGAACTGAATTGCACTTGATATTATCCATGATATGTTTAAAATTTTATACGACTTTCTCATGTTCTTCATCATACATAATTGCATCTTTAAATGTTCCCTTATTGGTCAGGAATTTAGTGATTTGCTCATCATCATTAAATACCCTCCAGTTTGTTACATTATCTAAGATTGACGACATGAAAATAAGCTCAATAGAGAAACCATCATTTAAAGGAAGAAACATGAAAGAAACATTAGCTAAAGTATCAACAATTGCATTCTTAGAGAATGGAATAGAAGTAATATTAATTGCATCAAAATTATCGATTAATTTCCAAATTTCTGATTGATATTTTTTAAATGAGGATAAAGATAGTGTATGAAATTATTTACCTGTCTGATAATTAATTTTGAGACACCGAAAACTCTCAAGCATTTTAGCTTTAAATCAATAATTTTTCTTAAACCTTGAACCAAATCCTCATACTTGGCTATGTTTTTGGTGCATTCAAACTCCAACTAACATGAGATTAGATTCTGTCTTTTGTGAGGATTGATGGGCATATATCCTACCCCATCTCCTTGTTGTGACTTGGAACCATCAAAAAATAAAGTCTAGATGTTAGTATCTATGTCTAAGTTAGAAGACCTAGTGCTAGCTAAAGCTACTAAATTACAATCATTATCATTAGTGTATGTGTAGCAAAGGAGTTCTTACTAAGTTTCTAATTCAAGAAGTGATTGATGTGTTGCATAAATACCATAATAAGTTTCTAGAAAATACTTTCCTAAGACCAAATCTGTGAAATTAATAATCTCATTTTGACCTTATAATTATGTTACACTATGTTTCACATGAGCCTCTCTACCCACTTTGATTTGGTTAGCCTATCCTTTGTAAGGCATCCATAGGTGGGACCAATTGATGGAAAATATCCCAACAATTTATGTGACCAGTACTTGCTCAACAATAAACCATAAGATTGTAGGATATCAATCACCAATAATATCAATTCTTTGACAAACTTTGGGATCTGAAGCTAACCTGATCATGACATCCTTAAGTTCACCAAAAAATTTCACATTAGACCTATCTAATTTGATGCTTTGTGTAGTGAATTTCAAATAACAGCCTTAGTCCTTTTACAAATTGAGTAAGGAATCATATTAGATGATTCTCTCAAATCCACCAAGAAGTTGTACACATTAAAATTTTAGATGTCAAAGGCCAGAAGAAATACAATAGTGGAGTATGACATTTAAATTTTTGATGGAATATCGTGTTGGCATTGATGTCAACATGAAGACAAGAAGTATTATAGTGGAGTATGACATGGAACTATAGTAAAATCTACAAGAATACAGAGGATCGCCTGGTCGAGTGCTTTGAAAGAATGAAAATAAAAGAATAAAACAATTTCAATTACTACACTGGTTGAGTCGAGTTGTCCCAGTGACTGTATATTCTGTTGAGATAAGATCGTGATGAACATAACGAATACTGGTGAGTCACCCTCTTGAATACTTTCTCATGCACTATCATTTTAGAGTGTAGTCGAAGGGAAATTTGTTGATGCAACACCGAGAACCCTTGAGTCTATCAGATCAACATGACAGTCAATATTTCTTAGCAAGTTTTGGTCATCATTTTTGCTAGGCCAAAGTTGGACAACCCTTCAAAGTCAAACAATTTCCATCAACCACCAATGGTTAGATCCACTCAAATAGTCATTTGTTGAATAAATTGTCATTGATTTCAAAGGTTAGTAAGTGATCAAATATATGTCAAAGGTTAGTGAGTGATTAAATATAAATGTGACCTTGGTATCACTTTAATAAATACAAAAGTGAAAAAGTTAAGTGGAAACGAAATTTATGCAAAAGTGGACTAAATATAAATATGACTTTAATATATAACAAAAGTTGAAAAGTTAGGTGGAAGTGGAGTTTACGTAAAAGAGGAGTAAATATGAAAGTGGAATAAAGAAAGGTAAAAGTGAAATTGGATTAAAGAAAAAGGTAAAAGTGAAAGCGGAGTTAAAGAAAAAGTGAAAAATTGAAAGAGCACATGGTATTTGCAAACCATGGTGGTAGTTATCTATGGTAAGGTAAAAAGTGAATTAAATTATGATATTCAAAATCTATTGACCGAAGTGAAAACTAGACTAAACGATCTAAAAAGAACAATGATTCATTGACATTGTATTAATTAAAATAGTATGATTAATATCTTATATTTAAAATGCACATACTTATAATGAAGATATACATTCCTATATTGAAGAGGTGCAATTGTTCAGTTGTACATGACCATTGGAAGACTATATAAATGAAATTTCTTTTTGAAAGAGGGCGTGTCTTTGTGCTTGAAATCTGAAGATCAATAATAGAGTTAGAGGCCAAGAAAGTAAATGAAGATATGCAACAAAATCCAAAGTAGACTATGAAAATTTGAAGATTGAAGTACTTATCATAAAAAGGGAGGTTGGGTGGTGCTAGGGCAGGTTGGAGCCTACAAAGGAGGTTGTAGCCTCCTTCAAGTTGAAGCTGGTAAAGCAAGGTGTTGCAACATCTTTTCATTTATAACTGAAGAAACTAGGGAGTTGGTGCTTCCCTCCAGTCAGTGCTGGTAAAATCTAGGGGGTTGCAACCTCCTAGTTGCTCCTAGTAAAACATGGAATTGGTGTTTCCTTTGATTTGGAGMTCATAAATTAAATGTAATCTTTATTGAAAATAAGAAGAACATTTGTGAAGTTGGGTTTTCCACATTTAAATTCWGTGTATTGTACCTTTTTTGTKGATCATTTGTTTTGATTTGATAAAATAAATAATTAAGTGGTTTTAAATTGTTGAAAAAGGATAATATTGATTCACCCCTGTCTCTCAGTATTAAACAATATTCCAACAATTGGTATCAGAGTGGGTTCCTTMATCATAGTCTAATCATTGGAAGGAAGGTTCTAAGAAATCACAATGGATCAACAAGAAGGGATGTCCTTAAACATAGCTCCACTATTCAAAGGAGATAACTATGCATTCTGGAGTATAAGAATGAGAAGTTACCTAATGGCATTGGGATGTGATGTTTGAATATCCATGATAAAGGGTTATTATGTACCTGAAACTTCTCCTTCAGACACAACTGCAAAGAAACTCTGCAATGATAATTCAAGAGCTGTCAATGCAATTCTGGATGGATTAGCAAATAATGTATTTGTCAAACTCATGCACTGTAAATCAACAAAAGAGATTTGGAGAAAACTACAAATCATCTATGAATGATATGCCAAAGTCAAGCAAGAAAATATTCAAAATTACATAGGACAGTTTGAAAGCTTGAAGATGAAAGAAGAAGAAAACATTGCAGAATATCTTCTAAGAGTAGATGAAATTGTCAACACAAAAAGAGGACTAGTAGAAGAATTAGATGAAAAAAAAGTAGTCCAAAAGGTGCTAAGATCACTCCCATTGAGATATGATCCCAAAGTATCTACCTTGGAATATAGAGAGAATCTTTACAAATTCACAATGGATGAACTCCATGGGATTGTCACAACCTATGAAATCAGAATAGGACAAGAAAAACCTTCAAAAGGTGAAAAAACCTTCAAAGTCTCAAAATGAACTAAAAACCATGAACATGTATCGAATGAAAGAAATTTAGTCAAATCCAATGAGGAATAAGAAAACTTCATTAAGAAACTTAAGAAAGGATTTGGAAAATAAAAAGGGAAGTTACCTTTCAAATGCTTCAACTGTGGAAAAGTTGGACACTTTGCTTCCAAATGTCCTTATCCCAAGGAAAAAGATATTGATGATGAAGAAGCTTACAATAAAAAAGAACATAAAAAGAGTAAAGCCCAATACAAAAAGAAATTCTATAAGAAAAAGAAAAAATTTTATTCTAAAGAAGACAATAACTCATCTGACATGAGTGAAGATGACGATACAAAGGTTCTATTTATGAGAATAAAAACTCAAATTGACATTATTGAAGATAATAATTATGAAAATGAAGAAATTCTAGAAGTTGATCTTGAATGAGAACTCATTAGTGCCCTCGAAGAACTAAGAAGATATAGAAGGGAGAACAAATCATTAAAAGAAGAACTGTTAGATTATAAGGAAGAACACAAATCAAGAGAAGACGAAGTTTCAAAAAGCATCAAGAAAGCAGAAGAAAACATTGTTGATTTAAAAACTCAACTACATGAAGCTAAAAGAATTGAAGAAATCTTAAGTAAACGACTTAATGGAAAGGAACAAAACTGTGAAAAATTAGAGGTTGAAATAGTTCTTATAAGAAGGAAACTTGAAAAGGGCACTAACATTTCAAAGTTTGAATGTAGTTCAAAAATCTTGGATGGCATCCTTAATAGTCAAAGACAATCAAGTAATAAGGCTGGACTGGGTTATGATCACAAGGAAACTAATAAAGGCTTAAAATATGAAATACATAAAAGTGATAAAATCCAAAGACTTATGCAGCTTCCCTTCAGATCTCCTTCAAAAGAGAAAAGAACCAGATAAAGACTGACTCTATTCAACATAGATCAACACTCTTTCCAAAAAGGAATAAGTACAAAAGAAATACTACTCCAAGAATAAATCCTCCAAAAAGGTATCAACAACTCTTTCTTGGCTACTATTTTTCTTGTGATAATTTTGGGCATAAAGCATTAGACTACAAAGCTTATAAAAAGAACTATCATAAAAGTGTTGAAGGATATGGCCATATGAACAACACGTCTAGTAGCAATCAAAGGAGTAGAAACTATAATTCATTTTTTCCACTACTAGATTACAACATCGAATGTTTCAAATGTAACAATTATGGTCATAAAGCTAGTAATTGCAAATTATTAGAATCTACCATGAAGACAAATACTTCAAGTTTTCTAAAAGAAAAACATAAGAACATATGGAAAGAAAAACAAAAAGAAACAAAATGTAAGGTAGCATTGTATGCCAAAGATAAAAAAAGTCAATGGTATGTTGACAGTGGGTGTTGGCCCTTGGTTAAGGAATTAGGCGAAGAACAAGGAACAAAAGGCAAAATGCGAACTTCGCGGAAGACACAGTGATTGTTACTAGGTCGAAGTGAGCAAAAGAGAAGAAAAGAGGGAGCGAAGTCCGAGAAAGAAAGCCGTTGAACGAGGAGATCGAGTAGGATAGATCAACAAGGAAGAAGGATCGTGGACAACTCAACAAATAGAAAAATCCACCGTTAGATGCTTTGGAGCATCGTGCGAGAAAGAAGGAAAGATAGGCTGGCGAAGCCCTGAAAACACGGGTCAAGTTGACCTAGGGTTTTATACACCTAGGGTTTTGGAATCTAGGGTTTTGACACTTAGGTCTCAACCTAAGGAGGTCGATGAGCTATTGTAATGTATAAATAAAGGTCAAGAGGACCTGGGTTGGGTTGGTAATACCATTGTTATTGTTGATGATAGTATTGAGTTGTATTGATACGAGTGATTGTTGTTGTGAGGGAGAGAGAAGTGCTAGGGAGAGAGCCTTCTGGTATTGTAAGATATTCAACTAGGTGCGAAGATCAACACTGCAGTTGGGTGCGCAGGAAGGGAAGAGAGAGAGAAAAAGAGAGATATGCTGGCTAAGAGCACAGATTAGAACTGTATGCTTTCATCTTAATATGTTATAAAGCATAGTTCTGTGGACGTAGCCCTAGAGAGAGGGTGACCCACGTATATATGTCTTGTGTGTGTGATTGATGATCTGTTCTTTGTTGTTTACTATGCTGATGTGATGATAATGTGTTAGATCTGGGATAATCATTTCCACAGTAAACTGTAAGAAGATAAGGATATCAGATTGTTGTGTGTTAGTTGCTTTGAATCCACTTTGCATTCCTTCTGGTTGTAGACAACTCTGTCTTGCAACCCCTGATAGCTACTTCGGGTGAGACTGCATCTGCTTCATAGGTGTTGCTGAAAGGGCTAGTAGTTAGGGCGTGTTGATGCACTCTTGGAGATGAACCTTGCGTCTGCCCTTGCGCCAACAAATGGTTTCGTTGCCGGGACATGAATCTTCTTGAGGGAATGTCAAGGCGGTTATCATCAAAGACATAGATTCAAAAGTGGATAGAGGATCAAGAAAAGGACTTCACTGAAGCCCATAACAAGAACCCTAGTCTGAGTACATAGGATTGGTTGGAGAGACATATATTTACCGATATACACGAGATATTCTTTGGAGGAATCCATTAGGAACTATACGAGTGGTTAGTCAGGTTGGCAGATACCCAGTTTGAGGTCAGATCTAGACCTCCTATAGTTTGGACGTTGGCGCTGATCAAGAAGGTCAAGAGATTTGATAATGCCATGTCAAGGGCAGTGGATCATTGGTTTGATAGCACCATTGGAGGCTACATCACTGAGTTTGTTGTTGACAGAGTAGAGTCGTATAGCCAAGCCGAGAGATATTTTTTCAAGGAACCCAGAGGAAATTTTTTACATTTTCTAAAGTTGAGGATCAAGATGCTATTGCATGAGAAGAACATCTTGAAGATACAGTAGATCAGTTGAATCTAGAAAAGATAATGTTCAATAATTCAGACAGCGACAATGACACAAAGATCGGACATACACGCAGTGGGAGAGTGTTCAGAGAAGTTCATCTTGCGAACCTGTTCAAGCAGAACTACAGAGACAAGGTTTTATACAGTGGAGAAGAGGTGGATATGATAGGCGAAGAGCATTCAGAACCCACTAGGGTAGAGGAAGAGGAAGCTGAAGAGCCTCGCCGGGAAGAGCCAAAAAATTTAGGAACTGCGAAGACCATTGAAGTAAGTACTATCACTTCCCCTATTGTTTCAACATCACTAAGCAATCATAATAGTCAGAACCACCAAAACCCTCAGAGTATTGTTACTAGCAGTTCAACATATACTCAGACAGGAAACCTATGAAGCTATATGGAAGATGAGATGAGGCTCCCTATATTTAGGGGAGATGGATTTGAAGATCCTGATCAACACCGGTTCCTATGCGAAACCGTATGGAATATTAAGAATGTCACTGACGAAGTAGTTAAAAGAACCCAGTTTAGTACTACCCTAAGAGATCGCGCACTAAGATGGTACATGAAGCTTTTCCAAGGACTCGCACAACCTAAGCCACTAAATGATATCAAGAATGCGCTGATTGCAGAATTTAAGAAACCTAAGTTGGAGTCCCAATTTATTACAGAATTGAAGGAGATCAAGCATAAAGTATTTGAACCTGTTTGGGAATTTGATCAACGATTCAAAACCCTAACAGACTGATTGAATTTTAAGATCCCATATGAACAGAACAAAGAATGGTTCATTGTTGCCCTCTTACCACACATCAAAGTTCCTTTGATGCAACAGAAGATTGCTTCACAGTATGAGGCACTGGAGATCACCATGAAGTTAGAATCATCCCCTATGGGAGAATCCATCTCAGGTATGAGTCAGATCTTGAGCCAACTGACTAGTTTGTCTTTGCAGGTCGAAGATATGAAGAAAGATAAGGGAAAAAATAAAAGAGAATACATCTAGTGTGTCAGATGTAGATCAGAAGCCCATGACAAGGATCGCTGCCCTCTATTCCATGAATACTTGGCCTATGGAGCTCTGAGCCCTTTAAAGCAAGTCACCTTACCCTGGTGCGAGGTATGCTGAAACAGACATCGCCCTGGTGAGTGCTACTACATGCAAAAGTATGTTCAGACACCTACAACTTTATATTGTACGTTCTGTAAGTCTGTAGGGAATGGTGATAGAGATTGTAGGGCTTACGATCTCATGCATGAAAGGTCGAGGGACATATATAAGATTCAAGGTGAATTACCCCAAGAAGGAAACACTACACAGTGTAACTCCTCTGGGAGAGGAAACTTCAATCCTCACAGTGGATTTAGTGGATGAGGAGGAGGAGGAGGTATGGGTTGAGGCCGAAGAAAAATAATCTGTTATAACTATGCACAACTAGGACACCTCACAAGGGACTATCAGAACCCTTGTACCACTTGCAGCTATTTCAACTCTTTCGAACATGTTATTAAGGAATGTCCAGCGTTGTTGGCTAAAATTCAAGAGAAATGAGGACCTCAGCAGAACCCGCAGATACAAATGATCAAAGAAGAACCCCGTGGAGAAGACCCCATAGTCGCTGTTATAACCAGAGGAGGCTTTTTTACAGGAGATGACATAATCACCCAAGGGAAGACTACAAAAGATTCAGGAATTAGGAAATCTGCAGAGAAGACCCAAACCTTTGATGCGAAGAAATAAAGACGAATATTTGAGGAAGAAAGAAAAGAGTTCAAAGGAGATCGAGGTTCTTCATCAAAGACAAAACCAAAAGTAAGAGAGTATGGAATGCCTTAGGCATTTGATCAGTCCACTTCACCAAGAGAAGGATAAGACGTCAAGCTCATGGAATTTATATATACTTGTATTAAGTTGATTCAGGATGAGAGCGTTGTACAAGAGTTACAAAATTTAATTAGATAATATGAGCTAGGAAAGATAGACCCCTTATTGAATAGGGAAGTACACCAAATCGGTAAGAAGAGAAGGACCAATAAGGAATTACATTTGAATGTTCAAATAGGTGAATATGATATAGATTATGTAGTCCTCAACTTAGGGTCAGAGGTCAATGTCATGACGAAGCAAACCTGGGCACTGATGGGAAAATCGAAGTTGATCTATTCCCCTATCAGGCTTAGGATGCCTAATAAGAAAGCTGTGAGCCCCTTTGGATGATTGGAACATGTCTCTGTGGACATTGATGGAGTAATAAAATTTGCATATTTTGGGGTAATTGAGATAGTTGATGATAGCTGCCCTTACCCTGCGCTTTTAGGAATTGATTGGACCTTCAATAATTCCACTGTGGTTGATTTAGAGAAAAGACATATGAATTTTGAAAGAGATGTCCTTAGGGTCATTGCACCTTTAGATATAGATGAAGGTCCACGATACACTAAACCTATCAGAGAGGAAGACTGCACATATGAGTTGGAAAACATATACAAATTAACAGCCAGACAACAGGATTACATTAATCCTACAACAGATGGAAAATTAAGCTGGCGAAGTGAAAATGTGTGTTCATCAGAATCAGAAGAAGCACTGGAGAACTGACAAAATAAAATGTATGAAATATCTACAAGAAGATGTGCTAGATTAACCAGAGAAGTTCGTTGGATCGACACAACAGTAAGTAACTTACCCACTTTTGATGGACTGAATCGTTTAGAACCCTTCTTGTCAGATTTTGAAGCGAGTGTACCACTGCAACAAAGATTGTTGGCAATGGATGAGGCCCTGAAAGCCACACCAACAAGATGGTGGGGGACACACAAAGACAACATTACAAACTGGGTACAATGTCGTACCTTGATGACAGCGCGGTTCTCAACACAAGTAGAAGGCCGCGAAGTTCGTTACACAGGTCGAACCTGCCCAAAGGACCATGTGCGAATTTGCAAGGAAACCTAGAGCAATATTCCTCAAGAGCAGTGGGTGCACAAATTCATTAACACACTAGACACCACCCCTATCAACTGGTATCTTCACGCAGAGCTGCGCCTCATCACTACAGATTGGAAATGTATGACTCATAATTTTGTAACTACCTTCTTATTTGAAAGCCAATATCCTTTAGTAGATCAAGCATTGCAGATTGTAAGACAAAAAGTGTTTGAGGAGGCCTCTAGCCTCCCTATGGAGCAAGAAGAGGATGAGTGGACTGCGTCTCTCCAAAAACTGCAAGGTTGTTACAACATCAACGCTGATGAAGATGATGATCCGAGGAAGGTGAACATCGCAGAAACAAAAGGCCAAAGAGATGTAGAAGGACCATGAGTTGATTTACCATTTATTGGACAACTGATCAAGATTAAGAAGGTCAATATTGGAACAGAGGAGACACCAAATCTTGCAAATGTTGGAGATTATTGGGATGCTGCCATTATTGACAAGATTACATACTTACTGCATGAATATCAGGACTTGTTTCCAACCAAGTTCACTGATATGAAGGGCATTAAAGGGCCTATGGGCAAGATGAAGATTCCTTTGAAACCAGATGCAATACCAGTCAAACAGAGACCATACAGATTGAACCCTAAATATAAGGAGAAAGTGAAGATTGAGCTCGACAGAATTGTTATCACCCCATAATTTATGGGAATCATCTTATGACTTGGATATTATCTGTATCTGGTGATTTGGTTGACAAATGATATTGCATTCTTCAAATAATTTGTAAAAAGAAAAAAAAAAAAGAAAAAAGGAAAAAGAAAGAAAAAGAAAAGAGGGCTAAAAAGAATTGAAGCAAAGGCCCCATGCAATAATAAGCAACTTGGTCATACCTTTCAAGCATGACCTAGTTCTTTTAAATTTTCAATGTTGATAGGTTAGTGAATGCGTCTGATCATACTGTCTAATCTTGGTCAGATAGCCCCTAGGTTAGAACTAGTGAATA
>ML794572.1:123800-152455 GCA_009831015.1 Picea engelmannii
CTTAATTCAAAACAAAGTTAAATTATATAGAGAGATCCCTCTCTGAAGCTGGAAGGGCTAGATCCCAGCTTTAAAAGCGGTTGGTTAAGGTTACCTTTGTGTATTTCTTCTTTTCAACCTCTAGGAAATTTACAGAGTGATAATAAGAATGATGAAAGAAGGGATCATAGAACCTATCGAAGAGTCAGAATGGATTAGCCCTATGGTGGTCCAAGACAAGAAGACAAGAGATATCAGGATCTGCATATATCTCAAAAAGCTGAATGATGCCTGTTTACATGACCCTTCCCTACACCATTCACCGATGAAGTGTTAGATAATGTGGGAGGCCAGGAAGTATATTCTTTTAAAGACAGATTTTTGGGATACCATCAGATCCGGATTGCCAAGGAAGATCGCCACAAGACCACATTTAAAATAGAATGGGGGTCCTATCAGTATACAATGATGCCATTTGGATTAAAGAATGCCCCAACCATATTTTCCAGGGTGGTGGTCAAAGCATTCAAGGAATTTCTGCATAAATTTCTAGAAGTTTATTTTGATGATTGGACTGTTTTTAGTTTATTGAAGAATCATATTGAATGTTTAAAGCTAATGTTGGACAAATGCAGACAGTGTCATATTGCGTTGAACCTGAAGAAATGCATTTTCTTCTCACCATTTGGAGTGTTGTTAGGTCACATTGTATGCAAGCAGGGATTGTTGGTAGATCCATCGAAAATTGCCATCATAGTTGATCTACCACCTCCTACTTCAGTTAAATAGCTGCGCACTATGCTGGGACACACAAGTTATTACAAGAAGTTCATTAAAGGATATGCTCAGATCACAACACCCATGGAGAAGTTGTTGAAGAAAGATTGTCAGTTTAGTTGGACAAAGGAATTCCAACAGAGATTTAACACACTAAAACAGAAGATGGTCTCTGCGCCCATTCTGGTTTTACCAGATTGGAGTAAGGAGTTTCATGTGCATGTTGATGCATCTTCCATTGCATTAGGAGCTATTTTAGCACAACCAAGAACAAGATACATTGACCACCCGTTAGCTTTTGCTAACAGGAAGTTATCGACAATTGAGATTAATTACACCACTACTGAGAGAGAAGGGTTAGACATGGTGTATGCATTGCAGAAATTTCACCACTACTTGCTGGGAGGACATTTTAAAATGTTTACTGATCAATCCATGCTAAAATACCTATTCAACAAGCCAATGTTGGGGGGGAGGATATGCAGATGGATTCCGCTATTTCAGGAATATGATTTTGAGATCATAGTAAAACCAGGAAGAATGAACAAAGGTCCTGATCACTTGTCAAGGTTGGAACATGGCGAAGAACCAACCAGTTTGGAGGATGCACTATCGAATGAAAAACTACTGGCCATTAGAAAGATCAATGACCACTTCACATAGATAGTCTAGTTCCTATCAACAGGAATGGCCCCTAGTGAGTACAAAATTCCTCAGAAGAAACAACTAGTAGTGCGTGCTGCAGACTTCTCACTTATAGCGTGACATCTATACAAGATGGGACCTGATGAGATATTAAGAAGATGTGTTGTGGAGGCAGAACGACCATTGATCCTCACAGAATCTCATGAAGTCATCGCAGGAGGACACTACGTAGGGAAAGCAACTGCGCGGAAGGTTCTTAGAGCTGGCCTTTGGTAGCCTACCTTACACAGAGATGCTAAAGACTATTCAAGAGCCTGCGGTGTATGCCAAAGAGTTGGGAAACCATCTGGAAGAGACAAAATTCCACTAGAACCACAGTTGACACTACAAGCATTTGAGAAATGGGCCATTGAATTCGTAGGACCTATAAACCCACCAGGAAAGTGTACAGGAGAAAGGTACATAATCATTGTGACAAAGTACTTGACAAGATGGGCTGAAGCAAGAGCAGTTAAGGACTGTAGTGCAACCACAGCTGTATGATTCATATTTGATGACATCATAACCAGGTTTGGATGCCCCAAGATCCTTATGAGTGATCAAGGCACACATTTCATCAATAAGATAGTTGAAGTCTTGACTGAGGAATTTGCAGTCCATCACCAGAAGAGCACACCTTACCATCCATAAGCAAACGGGACAATTGAAGCATTCAACAAGATCTTGGAGACAACGCCGACGAACATTTGTAGTGCAAATAGGGATGAATTGGATCTAAGAGTACCAACAGTACTATGGGCCTATAGAACTATTTGCAAGAAACTAACAATACATATTCTGTTTAAGTTGGTTTATGGCCTTGAAGCTATTGTCCCAATGGAATATTTGGTACCAAGCCTAAGAGTTGTTGCCTTTACAAAAATGGATGATGCTAATGTTGTTCAAGAGAGGCTTGCACAATTGGTTGAACTTGAAGAAGATATATTTATTGTAGGATTCCATCAGCAAGTACAGAAGGAAAGAGAGAAGGCCTACCATGATAGGCACATCAAGAAGAAGGCATTCAAGCAAGGTGATCTAGTAATGGTATACGAAAGTAAGTTCATGAAGCATCCAGGGAAGTTACGAACACACTGGATCAGACCATATGAAGTTTCCTATGTTACAAAAGGAGGAGCTGTGCAGTTGAAGACTTTGAATGGAGAATGGAAGGAAGGTTTTATGAACGAGAGCTAGATGAAGTTGTACTATGACAACCAGCTGCCCCGTAGCTCCTAGTAAAACGCAAGAAGAAAATTTTCCAGGTACCAGGTGCAGTTGAAACTGGGTACCAGACACATAAAAGACAATATGCACAAGGGAAGGAGATGAGGCATAGAACAAAAAGAAAAGGTTGCACTGCGCAGTCTAGAGTCGAAGTAAAACAAAAGGATCAAATCTGAAGTTCCTCGGGACGAGTCATAGGTGAGTGTTGGGGCCCTATTGGGCCTTGGTTAAGGAATTAAGCGAAGAAAAAGGAAGGAAAGGAAAAATACAAACTTCGCGGAAGACATAGTGACTGTTACTAGGTTGAAGTGAGAAAAAGAGAAGAAAAGATGGAGTGAAGTCCAAGAAAGAAAGCTGTTGAATGAGGAGATCGAGGAGGATAAATCAGCAAGGAAGAAGGATCGTGGACAACTCAACAAATAGAAAAATCCACCATTAGATGCTTTGGAGCACCGCGCGAGAAAGAAGGAAAGACAGGCTGGCGAAGCCCTGAAAATGTGGGTCAAGTTGACCTAGGGTTTTAGACACCTAGGTTTTTGGAATCTAGGGTTTTGACACTTAGGTTTCGGCCTAAGGAGGTCGGTGAGCTATTGTAATGTATAAATAAAGGTCAAGAGGACCTGGGTTGGGTTGGTAAAATCGTTGTTATTATTGATGATAGTATTGATTTGTATTGATACAAGTGATTGTTGTTTTGAGGGAGAGAGAAATGCTAGGGAAAGAACCTTCTGGTATTGTAAGATCTTCAACTGGGTATGAAGATCAACCCTGCAGTTGGGTGTGCAGGAAGGGAAGAGAGAGAGAAGAAGAGAGATCTACTGGCTAAGAGCGCATATCAGAATTGTATGCTTTCATCTTAATATGTTATAAAGCACAGTTCTATGGATGTATCCCTAGAGAGAGGGTGAATCACATATATCTGTCTTGTTTGTGTGATTGATGCTCTGTTCTTTGTTGTTTACTATGCTGCTGTGATGATAATGTGTTAGAACTGGGATAATAACTTGCGCAGTAAACTGTAAGAATATAAGGATATCATATTATCATGTGTTAGATTCTTTGAATCCACTTTGCATTCCTTCTAGTTGTAGACACCTCTTTCTTGCAACCCACTCATAGCTACTTCGGGTGAGACTGCATCTGCTTCGCAGGTGTTTCCGAAAGGGCCAATAGTTAGGGCTTGTTGTTGTGCTCTTGGAGATGAACCCCAGGGATGATTTTAAGGATGGAAATATATTTTAAAATGTAGAAACCTTGGCGAATTTTACTAATCCTTCATGTGCCAACTATAAATATTTGACGATATTTTTGTAAAAATATTCAAATTTATAAGGATTTTATATAGCTTTTATAAAATTTTAGCGATTTTTAAGGTAAAATAATTTTATCCTATAGAATTTGGGCGAATTATTTTTAAAATAGCGAATCTCGTTTTTGGAAAAACCATGGAAAATTAGCCCATGAGCGAAATTTAGCCCCTAAAATCATCCATGAACCCTGGGTCTGCCCCTGCACCAACAATGGGTGTTCAAAACATATGACAGGAGATCAAAACAAATTCCTTAGCCTGAAAAAGGAGAATAAAAGAAAGGTTACATTTGGAGATGATGTCTTTGTCAAAATAATTGGTATGGGGATAGTCAGTTTGGGAAATGAAAAAACTAAAGCAAAAAATGTCCTATTAGTTGAAAATTTGAAACCTAATATCCTTAGTGCAAGCCAAACATGCGATCAAGGACACATCTCATTTTTTACTCTAAAAAATGTGATATTAGAAAAGAAGACCTTGGAAAATTAGTAGCTACTGCAATAAGAACACCAAGCGATGTTTATATCTTAAATACATAAAAAGAAGAAAAATGCTACATGAGTCAAATAGATGAAAATTGGCTATGGATTAGAAGAATGGGACACCTAAATTTTGATAATCTAGTAAAAGTAAGTAACAAGGAAGCTGTGAGAGGTATGTCGAAAATTATAAAACCTTCAAACCTTGTTTGTAAGCACTGCCAACATGCGAAGCAGACAAAAGTAAGATTCAATATGAAAGAGTATTCTACCTCAAAACCATTAGAACTTGTTCATACTGACCTATTTGGGCCACCAAGAACAAAGAATATACAAGGAGAATATTATTTTATTTTATTCATTGATAACTATACTAGAATGACCCTCAGTGTGTTTTCTTAAAGAAAAATCAGAAGCTTTTGAAAAATTTAAAGCTTTCAAAGCACTAGTTGAAAATGAGAATGATCTCAAAATCAAGTGTCTCAGTTCAGACAATGGAGGGGAATTTACTTCCAACAAATTCAATGAGTTTTGTGAAACTCATGGAATTAAAAGACACTTGTCTACTTCAAGGACTCCTGAGCAAAATGGAGTTGCTGAAACAAAAAATAGAACTATTCAAGAGGCATCTAGAACTATGTTAAATGAAGCCAATCTACCTGATATATATTGGAGAGAAGCAATGTATACAAATGTATACATAATTAACAGAGGACAACTTAGATTTAACCATGATAAAACACCATATGATTTATGGTATGGAAGGCTTGCATCAGTTAAGCACTTCAAAGTTTTTGGGAGAAAATGCTACATAAAGAGAGATGATGATAACCTGGGAAAATTTTATTCTAGAACCAATGAAGGAATATTTCTTGGTTACTCATCCACCAAAAAGGCCTACCGATGTTATAATCTAAGGTTACACAAGATTGTAGAAAGTGAAAATGTAAAAGTGGATGATCTAAAAACAAAAGGGATCAAATCTCAAGTTAGTCCATAAATTAATGAAAGAATAAGAGATGATGATGAAGAAGAAAGTATAGATATAGAAGAGGAAGACTCACAATGTGAAGAAGAAAAATAAGAAGAATAATCACAAGAAAACACAAAAGAAGAGTCACCAAAACAGGATACAAAAGCACCATTAAGGAGAGTACAAACAGATCATCCGAAAAGTCTAATCCTTAGTAATAAAATTGTTGGAGTTGAAACAAGAAGAAAAATAATGTACAAATCAGAACAAGCATTACTATCCTTAAGAGGAACCAAAACATTTGTAGAGGCTAATAAATATGAAGACAGGATCAAAGCCATGAATGAAGAGTTGGATCAAATATAGAAAAAATAGACCCGAGAACTTGTCCCAAGACCAAAAAATAAAAATGTGGTAGGGACCATATGGATTTAAAAAAATAAATTTAATGAAGATGGTCAAGTTATAATAAATAAAGCAAGATTGGTGTGCAAAGGGTATGCTGTTGAAATGTACACTTGACACTATGAGGGGGGGTGAATCAATGTCACAAAACTTTGGACAATTTTCCACTTTTCATAAATTAATTGAACAACATATATTTATTTCAATTTCTCAACCAATATATAAAAGAATCTATATTTTATTTATTTATTTATATTGAATGCATACATAAGATCAATATTCATCTTCAAACAATTATGAGAGACCCAACTCTCTGTTACAAGACCCAACTTGTAGTTCTCAGATCCAACTGAGAAATGAGGAATCCAACCCTCATAACAAGTCCCAACTTGTTGATCTCAGATCCAACTGAGATGTGAGGAATCCAATCCTCATACAAGACTCAACTTGTAAACATGCACCAACCTGATAGAATGAACCTTCATTCAACCCATTATATATAAATATATATGCTTCAACAAATTCAACTAATCTTTTTTTCACCATACTTCTTTGTTTATATAGTCTCCCAATAGGTATGAGTTTGAAGCATTATGTCCCTTTGTTTGAACCATTACACCTCTTCATACACCTCTTCATTTGAAATAATAATAATAATTTCTATTATTATTATTATCATTAATAGTTTGATTTAAAGACTTCAAATCCATTGTTTTGCATTTATTCTGTTCTGGCTAAAAACTTGTCACCGAAAATGTTGCAAAAATCCAGTTCTGCGGAGGCGGTTCCTTCAAACCATGTTTTTAAGTGCTGCCTCTTATTTCACCCTTATTCCTCTATCATGAGACCAATGTTTCATGCTTCATAATTCTTTCCCTTTTTTTCTTTTTATCCCCCATATGTCCAGTGTTGGGACCGTGTTCTCCGAGCTTCGACACTCTGGAACTTTTCTTCTCTTCACCAAATCTTGTTATCTCTGAAGTGATATCTTCCAGAGTTTTATATCTCGAGCAACTTCAATTCACAGTTTTAATCCTCATCGTTGATCATTATTTCAAATCAATAGTCTGATCATTCTTTTAAAAGAGT
Source organism: Picea engelmannii (assembly GCA_009831015.1). Lineage (NCBI taxonomy): Eukaryota > Viridiplantae > Streptophyta > Pinopsida > Pinales > Pinaceae > Picea > Picea engelmannii. Next base: position 130,723 of record ML794572.1, read on the forward strand.
CATTTCTCACAATTTTCTTATCCTTATCTAATGGTTGGGATTCAATCGTGAGATGGACGATTGCCGTTTCCTCTGGTACTTCGTGGCTTTGGGAGTTTGTTATTTTTATAAAATTCCAATTCTCTTGGACTTGACGTGTGTCCATAATCTTCAACATTCCATATATTATTTGGGAGCTTTGGTACTCATGACTTCGGGTTACTAGAACTCTGAAGTAGTTCAATTCCTCCAGAGTGATAACCTACCGAATAAGTCATAAAGCGATGGTGACTACTTGTTATCGGTTAACACCTCCGCTTACGCTATCCTTCTACTATGCTTGATCAACAGTTGAGAACGCTCCTGAAGTAGATCAACGGTTAGCGTTACTTTGTGATTTACACTTACTCTATCCTTCCATTGTACTTGATCAACGATCGATAATGCTCCCGAATTAGATCAATGATTAGTGTTACTTCATGATTTACGCTTACTCTATCCTTCCACTGTACTTGATCAATGGTCAAGAATGCTCCCAAATTAGATCAATGATGTTGGGTGCAGACCAATTTTGAGGGAAAAGAACGACGTGGGAGGAAGATGCACATGCAGGAAAAGAATCACGTGCAAACCATACGCGCATGTAGAATAGGATGGCATGTGAGGCATGCATGAAAGAAGACCTATCCATGATAGGTTATGGTTTTGGTAAGAGAATGTAATGGATGGTAAGTCGATAATATGTATAAGTAGGTACCTAGGAGATCTAGGTCAGGGGGATGGTTATGTTCGAGTGGGTTTATGGGAGTGGTTGGAACATTGTGAGTAATTGTGGTTGCTTAATGCGACTGTAAATCCAATCTAATTTTGTAAGATGTTGATCTGGGGAGAGGGACTAAGGTATATATTGAGGGTTAGATCACAGGCTGAGGATCCTGGTGCAATCTAGTCTGCCTCATTATAGATCTTGACCTGTTCTGATGGAAAGTTGTAATGCGCGAGGTGCTGTAGTGATGGAACCAAAATAATAAAAGAGAAGAACAACCAAATATTTATGGACGTAGCCCAAGAGGGGCGAACCACGATAGACCTTGCGTTATGTGACTAGATGTTATGTATCTTCTTTGATGTTGATGATTAGATGTTAGATAAATGAATGAAGGAATCAGTTAGATCTAATGTTTTACATGCATAAGTAAGAATGATAGTGTAATAGATCTAGATGTATGACCTAGTAAATGATTGAAGATCACAGAGGTTAATCACATATTCCCACTCATTTCTTAGGCTACAAGCACCCGAGCATTGCATCCACCCATAAGAACTATCTCAGGTGAGACTGCGCAGTGCATCTTGTGCACTGTGTTGCCTTCTGGTTTACCAGGAGGGCCGATAGTTTTAGGGAGGTTTTGTTGGAAACCAAGTGGACCTAAACTTGGGTCAGCCCAAGACGGGTAGTAGGAGTAAATTATAAAATCCAACAAATGGTTCCTGTTATCCCCAATTTTTAGGGATAACTAGGAGATTATGTCTCGAGGCCCACAGGTCCTAGACATGGAGTACCGAGAGTAGGATTGACCTGAGCATGGCCTTGGAGGGCCCATCCTTTTCTTCTTCCATCAACTTTGTCTTGTCAATAGTAGCAACATCCATCACCATCGGTTTGGTCTTGTATCAAAAGAGGTTCTTTCTCCATGAGGTAATTGGTCCAGGTATCATGGTATGTGTCACTTTTGATCATTGAAACCTTTAAATATATGCATCTAATTCCTTTTATCTCTAACAACTGCTTGGATATTACATTAGCCTACATGACCATGCTTGGGGAAATTGACTGGGTGCCCTGGCAAGCCTGTGCCCATAGGTCTTGGTTTGCCACTAGGTGGATTTCTGAAAATCCATCGTATGCTCCCATCATAGCACCATTGTTTCATCTTATCACCCGCTCATCTATCCCATTCCCCTTATCCGGGCATTGGGTTGACCTATTTGTAGGATTGGACCTTATCCTATGGGAAGAAGGGGCTAAAGGCCCAGAAGGTAAAAGCAACTGGTAAAAGTCAAAATCCTAGAAATGAAACCTCGAGATGCTTCGCCCTGGGATCCTCGAGAAGGCAATAAGAGGCCTCTCAAAAAGAAACAAGAGGGACCCCAAAAATAACAAACAAGACCTAGTCAAAGGATAGGGGGTCTCATCACGAGACATCCTATTGGGTTCATGGGTACCTAAAAGTATGACATTTCCACCATCTGGTTACCACGCTAGGGAAATGACCTTTGGTTGCATGGCCAAGGGAAAGGGGGTCTAATCATGAGCCAACCTTCACATCTCTGTGAAAGTACTTGTGGGTAACATTGTCAGCTCTGGTCACCATGCCGAGGCAGTGTCCTCTGGTTAGCCTTTGAATAAAAAGAAAAAGAATAAGAAAAAGCAAATAAAAGAATAAAGAAAGAAAAGAATAAAGGCAAGAACGGGCTTGGGAAAAAATGCATCCATGACAGGAACAACTCGCCTTCTACAAAGGCACCCACATATAACATTATGCATCCTTGGCCCTCACTGCACCCACATTTCTGGACATTCCCTAGCCACATCACCTCACTTACATGGATTGGATGAAATCTTCCTGGAAACTTTCCTTCTCTTGTGGACATTAGCCCAATAGGACGTCTTGTCTTTTTCTCTAATCTTGTATTGCAGGTTTTTGTAATGTCTTTGAGCTATTGAATGATGTATTAGAGTTTTTATGCATATGTTTAATAATATTGATGATGAGATGTGATTAACATAGAAATGATCCCAGTGACTGATGAGCCCATGGAGGGCGTAGCCTTTTATGTGTAGGACCATGCCTGACGGACAGGTACCATTTGGACCGGTACACATGGGGAGATGGTTAGTTCAGACCTCCATGGGGTTGAAGAGCCCACCAGCTGGATGCTGAGACCCCATTAGGGGGTAGAGACAGGATGGATATGGATCAGAGATTTTACACCGGAAAGGAAGAGGACGTTCTATCAGAGGCACTCTGACAGGACTAGACCTGGGGGGAATGACCCCTTTTCAGTGGAACACCTGCCTTGGAAGGCTTGAGACGTCTTCATCTTCACCATGACATCATCCAGCTTCATGGATGCTTTTGGAGGCAGACTGGGAAGCAGTGGCACGTGTGGCATGTTGGAGAGGCCCCTAGGGGGATAACGTTTTGCTCCTTGGTGTCTCATTTGCCTTGGAAAGGGTTAGCACCTCCCTTGAAGGGGATGTTACTCTCATTTTTACTTGATTAGCTCTTTTTACTTAGCATTTAATGTAAAAACAGTATGATTTTGACATTATGGCCTTGTCGGCCTTTTTATGACCTAAAAGGTAAAATTAGGTCATTGATACACTATATATTAAGGGTTTTGACTCTCATTTTATCATCAATTATCACTCACTCATGAGTGAGGTCTGAAATTTGCACCCTATTTGGGTTATTGGCTGAGCTAAGTGATGCAGACTAGTTGAAGGAAGATATTTTTGGCATTCTATGGTGTTTCTCTTGAAGGAAGGTTTACAACTAGGGTTTGCATGATTATTTCTTGATGATTTGTAAGTATTTTTCTGCAAAACATCTTGATTGAATGGTTGCATTTTAATTTATTGAATCTATTTATAAATATTGTTGAATCAAAACCCTAGGGGACAAACACATAAGTAGGTCGTTGTCTCATGTCCCCTGATAGAGAATCTTTAAGCCACCGAAGAGGAAAGAGAGAGCCTAGCCATAACTACACTCCTTTTTCCTTCTTCCTTTATGCTAGCTGTACCATTTTGAATTCAAGAGGAAGAGGACGTCCCAGGCCTAGGATATCTACACCTAGGGCCATTTTCTTTTAGGGTTTGATGAAAGAGCCTTGCCTTAGCAACACTCTCCCTCTTAAACCCTCCTTTCTTGATATTATGAGCTAGCTGTGTTTTCCCCTTACTTCCTTTAGTTTCTGCGTCCTTCACTTAGCTGACTCCATTTATCCCTTTAAAGGCACTGATCTCCAAGACCCCTTGCGCTGAAGTAAAATCGGTCATAAACAAACTCTTTAAGCATTTTGAAACCCTAACTATACTAACCCTAAGCTCTAGTTAACCCTACTAACCCTGGACTGCTGACGTCACCCTTGGTTATTTCATCTTGATGCAGCAACATTTCACTTTATAAGCAATTGAATGGTAGTTGAGAGAATTTATTGGATTGAGCATTGATTTGTTACACTTAATGCTATATCATTCTAGTATTTATTGACAAGTGACATATTTATCATTGCCATTTTGCAAACATTGACTTCGTCAATATTTACTTTTAAATTGATTATATTGAATATCAGATAGTCATTGATTTATATGAAGTACTAACCAAGATTGCACGTATTAGTTTCCTTGCTGTGTTGTCTCAAGCAGGTGCTTTTCTTTTCTTTGGTTATACTCTATTATTGGCTGTTTAGCTTGGACTATCTGATTGGCGGTAATCTATGAAGGGGAAATTCATCTTTGTACTATTAGCCTTTGCCCTTTCAAAACCTCAGGTTACCGGGGACGTCTCCCCTGGGCCTAGCCCCCCTAAAGAGAAAGAACCTACCCATCGAGGTGACATTGGGTAGGATAGGTTCCTGTTACACCAGTTTGGACTTCTATCTTATAGCCTTTACTCCTTGATACAAACTGTGCGATAACATTTTGGCGCCGTTGTCGGGGAACACTGAGTCAATTCTCCTCAAATGAAAAATATTTTCGGTAAGCCTTACCTTAGAGACCTTTTCTTACAATCTTACCTGGCGACTCCACTAGGGTGTTTTCCCCTTTTTATTTGATATTTTCAAGCAAATTATCTTGCGACTCCACCAATGATGACCCGTAGTGGGTGACAGTACTCAAACCCCTCTACTGTGGTCACTGTCACTCTAATGAACTCTACACCCCCACTTAATCCACACAAGTGGTCTCACCCAAAGACTTTCATCTGTTTCGACCTGAGTAACATCCAAGGTGGGTTACATTACTTACCCAAGGATGTAAGTTTCTGGCTACCACTTTTCTCAGGAAAAGCAGTTCCTGGTAACTCACATTGGGCCCAGTTCTGTGATAGCTTTGAATTTCATTTGGATGGTCAGGAACACCCTGATGTCTTTATGAGACTTTTTGAAAGCTCTCTTGTAGAGGATGCTAAAGTTTGGATTGATGCCTGCCTAAAAGGAAGCATAAAAAACCCCGAAGAACTACAAAAGGCCTTTAGAATAAGATGGTGCAACAGTGAGCATTCACAAGATTCTTATTCCCAATACCTTAGAATTTGCAAAGGGTCCTGTGAGAGTGTTAAGGATTTCAATGATAGGTTCAACCTTCTCCTCAAAAAGGTCTGATCAAAAGTAAGCTTAGAACAATCTATCCTCGATCATTACCTATACTCCTTAGAAGGAATCTTACAGTTCATCCTCAAAGACCAATCACCTAGAACTTTAGAAGAAGCACAAGACTTAGCCTTTCAGATTGAGAGAAATCTTGAATTCAAAGACTAAATTTGTCAGGTTGACCTTTCACGAGATGATGACATATGGGACCCTAGTGATGATCTTGTCTAGGAACCTTAGCCCCCAGGAATCCTCCAAGTCAAACTTGTTCCCACCAAAAGGAAATGGAGCCTTTCCCATGAGAGCAATACCCCTTCTCAAGAACTTCCTTTGGAAACGAAGCCTCCTGAGAACGAGAGGAAGGAAATTTAGACTTTCCCGCCTAAAACCGTTAAGCATGATCCTCCGAAATATTTTCCTCTTTTTATCCACCAAGTGGGGCACCCTTTCTCCAAGAATGGTGAGTTCGCACCTTTCTATGTCACTCTCCAAGTCAAGGACTCCCTCCTCCACAACTGTCTCCTGCACCCAAATGCCACAACCAAAATGATTACGGAAGAGGTTATGTATCAATTGGGCCTGATCTTTTCACAACCAAGTACCATAGGTAACTTTGCAAAAGGAATCATTAAAAACCTGGAGGTTGCCTTTGATTCTTGCCCCAGTGCTCCCTTCTTGATAGATGTGGTCGTTGTAGATGCCGTGAGCAATTTGGGTATTATCCTTCACAAAGGCCTTATAGATCACTTAGATGGAAGTTTTCATGAACAACAATCCAAGGCAACTATCCCTCACCCCAAAGGAGGATTCTTCACCCTCTATAATGAACCTCTCGTAGAATCCCCAGTTGAAACCTCTGATGAGTCAAATGATCAACTCTTGTGTATCGATAGTGACCTCAATAATTGGTTTGTTCAAGAAGGTAAGTTAGATATCAACACCATTGAATAAACTGAAGGAATATGGACCTTGGAGTTTGATGGGTCCCACTCGAACTCCGGATCAGGCGCAAGAATTGTCTTGACAACCCATTCTGGTGAATTCTTCTACCATTCATATAGGCTGGAATTCCATTGCACCAATAACATTGCCGAATATGAGGCCTTGATCCTGGGGATCAAATTAGCAATTGACAAAGGAGTTACACACCTAAAGGAAAAGGGAGACTAAGACCTCATTGTATCACAAGTTATGACGAGATTTGCCACTAAAAATGAGAAATTGAAGAAGTACCGAGACATGGCTCAATCTCTCTCAAAAACCTTCAAGATAATGTCACTTGAAGCCACTCCTCGAGAATAAAACCATGTGGCGGATGCTTTGGCTATCTCTACTTCTACCTTACATCCTTGTGAGGGACCTCTTCGTGACTTGTGCAAGATGGAGGTTCTTTTCAGACCTTCTATCCCTGATAATTTGGAGTATTGGCAAGTCTTTGAATATGATGATCAAATTATCAGGTTCATGGAGAACAACAAGGAGTTCACCGATTCACAAATTTCTTTCCTAAATGATTCCATGAACCTGGAAGTTATTAACATTCAAAGCAATACCTTGCCAAAGGGTTGTGTTTACCTAGAAAACCTTTTTGATAGGCATTATGTTTTCAAGGGAAAAATACCCAACAAACAAGATGATGAAGCCCTGGAAGTCAATATCAGCTCAAAAATAGATCTAAGAATGATCAAAATAGGTAAAGGCACCACCGAGAAAGAGAGGATAGATATTTTGGCACTAGTCAGGGAATTCAAGGACACCTTTGCTTGGAACTACAATGATTTTAAAGCCTATAGGGGGGACATTATCCAACACGCTATACCTTTGGTAGAAGGAGCCAAACCTTTCCGACAAAAACTAAGACATATCAATCCAAAGTTGGCAAGCCAAATACAGAAGGAACTCCAAAAGATGGTTGACGCTGGCATCATAACCCCTATCAGATATTCCTCTTGGATGTCGAATTTGGTAGTTGTTCGGAAAAAGAATGGTGACATACGTTTGTGTGTTGACTTCCGTAACCTCAACCAATTGTCTTTGAAAGAAAATTACCCGCTCCCGAACATGGAACATTTGCTTCAAAGGGTCACATGGATAGGGATGATGTCTATGCTGGATGGGTTTTCAAGATACAACCAAGTCTTTCTTAAAAGAGAAGACTAGCTCAAAACTGCATTTACCACACCGTGGGGAACCTTTATGTACTTAAGAATTCCGTTTGGTCTTATGAATGCCGATGGCACTTTCCAAAGAGCAATGGATTTTTCCTTTAGGGACCTTATACAAAAATTCATAGAAATCTACTAGGATGACCTTACCGTTGTGTCCAAGGATAGGAAAGACCATCTCTCACACCTCAAGATTGTTTTTTAGCGATGCATAAAGTATCTCACTGAATCCCAAGAAATTCATTTTTGGTATTGATGAAGGAAATTTATTAGGTCATGTGGCTTCACAGGGAGGAGTCTCCATTGACTCCGAAAGAGTCCAATCAATAAAGGACGTCCGCCCCCCAAACAATATAAAATCTTTACAATCCTTTCTTGGAAAGATCAACTTTATTCATAGATTTGTGCCAAACTTTGTCGAAAGGATAAAACCTTTGAGCACCTTGCTAAAATGAGGTGTCTCCTTCAGGTGGAATGATAAGACCAATAATTCCTTTGAAGATATTAAAGATGCTATCTCCCAAGCTCCTGTCTTGATCAACCCTGATTTCTCACAAGATTTCATAATTGTCTCGTTTGCATCCCAGGATACTATTGCTGGTGTCCTGATGCAAAAAGATGTTGATGGTTATGAACATCCCGTGGATTTTATGAGCAAGGTCCTTAGAGATTCCAAATTTAATTATTCTATCACTAAGAAACAAGCGTATGCCCTCGTCAAGTCCCTCAAACACTTTAGAAACTATGTCGGCTACAATAAAATCAAGGCTTATGTCCCATACTCAGCTGTAAAAGATGTCTTGTCACAACAAGATTGCATGGGTACTAGAGGAAAATGGGTTTCCAAAATACAAGAGTATGACTTAGAGATAAAACCCACCAAAATAAAAAGGGACAAGGTTTGGACCAGATGCTGACCGAGAGTAACCAAGAAGCCATACAAATGGGCGAGAATGAGCAAGTAAACGTGATGATCAACGAGTTAGAGCATGATGAGTGGTATTCCGATATCATATACTATCTAAAGAACTTGTCTTGCCCCGATCACCTGGTAGACTACAAAAGAAGGGCTTTGAGATTGAAAGCTATGAAATACTGTTTGACTGAAGATGGACTTGGGTGGAGAAATCCCGATGGGGTCATACTTAGATGTGTGAAAAAAGAAGAGGCAAAGAAGCTACTAGAATAATTACACTCCGGATACTGTGGTGGGAAATTTGTAGCTCACACTACTGCCCACAAGATCCTAAGGGCTAGCTATTATTGGCCAACACTTTTTTCTGATACCCATCAACATGTTTGATCTTGCCAGCCCTGCCATTACTTCTCTAGTAAACCAAAACTCCCAGCGCAACCCCTGAAGCCCGTAATAATAAAAGCACCTTTTCAACAGTGGGGTTTGGACTTTTTTGGTGATTTTAAGGACAATTCAAGTAATGGCTACCAGTGGATCCTAACAACCACAAACTATTTCACTAGATGGGTCGAATCTATTCCTACAAAAAAGGCCACTGAAGAAGTAGTCATGAATTTTTTGGAAGACTGAATCATAACAAGGTTCGGTGTCCCTTCCAAGATCACTACAGACAATGCCAAAGATTTCATCTCATATGCTCTGGTAGAATTTTTCTTCAAATATGGCATTGTCATATCCCATTCCTCCAACTATTACCCACAAGGGAACAGATTGGAAGAATCAACCAATAAAAACCTCATGAATATTTTGAAAAAGGTTGTGGGGGAAAATAAAAAATCCTGGGATAGAAAAATAAAGTATGCAGTATGGACATACCGAATAACAACAAAAACTTCCACGGGAAAAAATCTTTTTGAGATGGTATATGGACTAGAAGCAAAACTTCCCGTGAACCTCCAGATTTCTATCCTTCGCTTCGCTCAACAATACGCTACAGATGCAGAAGAAATCCAAGGAAGGATCAATCAACTAATAGAGCTATATGAGACGAGGAGGAGTGCCTTTGGTAAAATGGAAAGAAATCAAGAGAAGATAAAAAACACCTTTGACCATAAAACTAAGGAAAGAAACTTCACCGAAGAAGATCTCGTACTGCTATGGGATAAGAGAAGAGAAAAACCTGGTATGCACAATAAATTTGACAGTTTATGGGTAGGTCCTTATAAAATCTTGAGTTGTGCAGGTAGGAATTATTTCAACTTAGAGACCATGGAGGGAGAATCCATGAAGCTGCCAGTGAATGCTTTACATTTCAAGCGTTACTGCCCATTGACGACCTGAGTTCACAGGTAAGTACAGGTAAGTAGGCATTTTGTATTCGTGTATTATACCATTTACATTTCATGCTAGTTTTCTTTCACATTTGCATTATTGGTTGTTTTCTTTCAGTTCATATATATATCTATGTGTGTTGGGGTGGCATTACCGCCCCACTTTTGTTACTGATGCCCCTATAAAAATTGAGCAGGTCTACAGGTTATGCCAGAGATGCTAAGGTTCTCATGTGCTCTATGGTGAGCACATGTCCCCAAGTTGGAGCTAGATGTTATCCCCGATTTTTAGGGATAGATAGGAGATCATGTCTCGAGGCCCACAAGTCCTAGACATGGAGTACCGAGAGCAAGATTGACTTGAGAATGGCCCTGGAGGGCCCATCCTTTTCTTCTTCCATCAACTTTGTCTTGTCAACAACAACAACATCCATCACCATCGACTTGGTCTTGTATCATAAGAGGTTCTTGCTCCATGAGGTAATTGGTCTAGTTATCATGGTATGTGTCACTTTTGATCATTGAAACCTTTAAATATATGCATCTGATTCCTTTTATCTCTAACAACTGCTTGGATCTTACATTAGCCTACATGACCATGCTTGAGGAAATTGACTGGGTGCCCTAGCAAGCCTATGCCCATAAGTCTTGGTTTGCCACTGGGGGGATTTCTGAAAATCCATTGTCCACTCCCATCATAACACCACTGTTTCATCTTATCACCCGCTCATCTATACCATTCCCCTTTTCTGAGCATTGGGTTGAACTATTTGTAGGATTTCACCTTATCTCATGGGAAGAAGGGGCTAAAGGCCCAGAAGGTAAAAGAAACCGGTAAAAGACAAAATCCTAGAAATGAAACCTCGAGATGCTTCGCCCTGGGATCCCCAAGAAGGCAATAAGAGGCCTCTCAAAAAGAAACAAGAGGGACCCAAACAATAACAAACACGACCTAGTCAGAGGATAGGGGGTCTCATCACGAGCCAACCTATTAGGTTCATGGGTACCTAACAGTATGACATTGCCACCATCTGGTTACCATGCCAGGGAAGTGACCTTTGGTTGCATGGCCAAGGGAAAGGGGGTCTCATCACGAGAAAACCTTCTCATCTCTGTGAAAGTACTTGTGGGTAACATTGTCAACTCTGGTCACCATGCCAAGGCTGTGTCCTTTGGTTAGCCCTTGAATAAAAATAAAAATAAGAAGAAAAAGCAAATAAAAGATTAAAGCAAGAAAAGAATAAAGGCAAGAACGGGCTTGGAAAAAAATGCATCCATGACAGGAACAAATCGCCTTCTACAAAAGCACCCACAGATAACATTATGCATCCTTGGCCCTCACTGCACCCACATGTCTGGACATCCCCTAGCCACATCACCTCACTTACATGGCTTGGATGAAATCTTCCTGGAAACTTTCCTTCTCTTGTGGACACTAGCCCAATAGGACGTCTTGTCTTTTTCTCGAATCTTGTATTGCAAGTTTTTGTAATGTCTTTGAGCTATTAACTGATGTATTAGGGTTTTTATGCATATGTTTAATAATATTGATGATGAGATGTGATTAACATTGCTATGATCCTAGTGACTGATGAGCCCATGGAGGGCATAGCTTTTGATGTGCAGGACCATGCTCGACGGATAGGTACCATTTGGACTAGTACACATGGGGAGATGACTAGTTCAGACCTCCACGGGGCTGAAGAGCCCACCAGATGGATGATGAGACCCCATCAGGGGGTAGAGACAGGATGGATATGGATCAGTGATTTTTCACCAGAAACGAAGAGGACGTTCTATCAAAGGCACTCTGACAGGACTAGACTTGGGGGGAATGACCCCTTTTCAGTGGAACACCTGCCTTTTAAGGCTTGAGATGTCTCCATATTCACCATGATGTCATCCAACTTCATGGATGCTTTTGGAGGCAGACTGGGCAGCAGTGGCACGTGTGGCATGTTGGAGAAGCCCCTAGGGGGCTAACGTTTTGCTCCTTGGTGTCTCATTTTCCCTAGAAAGGGATAACGCCTCCCTTGAAGGGGATTTTACTCTCATTTTTACTTTATTAGGGATTTTTTCTTAGCATTTAATGTAAAAACAATATGATTTTGACATTATGGCCTTGTCGACCTTTTTATGACCTAAAAGGTAAAATTAGGTCATTGATACACTATATATCGAGCGTTTTGACTCTCATTTTATCATCAATTATCACTCACTCATGAGTGAGGTATGAAATTTGTGCCCTATTTGGATTATTGGCTGAACTAAGTGATGCGCACTAGTTGAAGGAAGAGATTTTTGGCATTCTATGGTGTTTCTCTTGAAGGGAGGTTTACAACTAGGGTTTGCATGATTATTTCCTGATGATTTGTAAGTATTTTTCTGCAAAACTTCTTGATTGAATGGTTGTAGTTTAATTTCTTGCATCTATTTATAAATATTGCTGAATCAAAACCCTAGGGGACAAACACAAAAGTAGGTCGTTGTCTCATGTCCCCTGATAGAGAAGCTTTAAGCCATCTAAGAGGAAAGAGAGAGCCTAGCCATAGCTACACTCCTTTTTCCTTCTTCCTTTATGCTAGCCGTACCATTTTGACTTCAAGAGGAAGAGGACGTCCCAAGCCTAGGCTATCTACACCTAGGGACGTTTTCTTTTAGGGTTTGATGAAAGAGACTTGCCTTAGCAACACTCTCCCTCTTAAACCCTCCTGTCTTGATCTTATGAGGTAGCCATTTTTGCCCCTTACTTCCTTCAGTTTCTGCATCCTTCACTTAGCTGACTCCATTTATCCTTTTAAAGGCACTGATCTCCAAGACCCCTTGCGCTGAAGTAAAATTTGTCATAAACAATATCTTTAAGCCTTTTGAAACCCTAACTATACTAACCCTACTAACCCTAGACTGCTGATGTCACCCTTGGTTATTTCATCTTGATGCAACATTGTTTCACTTTATAAGCAATTGAATGGTAGTTGAGAGCATTTATTGGATTGAGCATTGATTTTTTTCACTTAATGCTATATCGTACTAGTATTTTTTGACAAGTGACATATTTATCATTGCCATTTTGCAAACATTGACTTTGTCAATATTTACTTTGTCAATATTTACTTTTAAATTGCTTATATTAAATATCAGATAGTCGTTGATTTATATGAAGTACTAACCAAGATTACACGTATCAGTTTCCTTGTTGTGTTGTCTCAAGTAGGTGCTTTTATTTTCTTTGGTTATACTCTATTATTGGCTGTTTAGCAGGGACTATCTGATTAGCGGTAATCTGTGAAGGGGAAATTCGTCTTTGTAATGTTATCCTTTTCCCTTTCAAAACCCCAGGTTATCGGGGACGTCTCCCCTGGGCCTAGTCCCCCTAAAGAGAAAGAACCTACCCATCGAGGTGACATTGGGTGGGATAGGTTCTTGTTACTCCAGTTTGGCCTTCTACCTTATAGCCTTTACTCCTAGCTACAAACTGTGCGATAACAGTTCCATTGTTGGTTGAAACAGAAAGGGAGTGAGTGAATGAGATCTATTGAAGAGTCGTGAAGATCAGGCGACAAAATGCTAAAAGAATGAGAATATAAAAGGGGATGTTGAGGCCGTGGAACCCAACGAAGGTAGAGATTGAGAGATGGTTGAAAACAAAGGAGCTGAAATTTGTGCAGAAAGATAACATAAACCTGAAGTTAACACGACGTAAATATTTGGACAAGTACGTATTTAGCGACTTGCATGAAGTATTTTTATGTGATTTCCCACATGTGTTGCAGGAGTGGATATTGAGATTGAAAGACAACCACCCTACAAATTGGATCAGACAGCTAGAATGGAATCCTGTTGAGATTGCGCAGTTACAACAAGTTGATAATAAATTTATGCATGTAGTAGATTTCTGGTTAGACAACATTATTGCAGGATTTATCACAGAATTTGCAGTAGATACTGCAGAGTCTTACAGCATAGCAAAGCAATATTTCCTGAAGGCACCGTGAGGTAGGTATATCAGATCATTGTATACTTCCATTAAGATGTTACTGTATAGAAAAGGTGTAATAAAAATGGCCTCAGATAACTAAACTTCCTTGCTTGCATGGGGGAAGCATTGACAAGAGACAGAGAAATGGAGGAAGACATGGATAAAGGAAAGAAGGAGGAGGCCTTGGATCCAATCATGATGGAGGAAGACCAGATCAAGCAGATCATGGAAACAACTGGAAGAACGCGCAGTGGAGTACCCTACCAATTTAAGATGAACAATAAGAAGTGAGCCATATCCGCGAGGGAAGGATTGGCAAGTGATGAAGAAGAGGTAGAGGATCACCGGGCTGTGGAGCAGATTGAGGAAATCATGTGCGCGACATATGAAAGGAAGAGAAGAGGTCTAAGAGCAGAAACCATAGGTAGAACTCCTATCCATATCAGTGTCGGTGTGGAAGCACTTGTTCATCTGTGAAAATATCTAGGAAGAAAAAAAGATCATAAATGAGGATACCAAACTTGCACAACTAGCCATCTCGTTAAGAGACCGCACACTGAATTGGTACATGAGATTAGCTGAAAACAATCCACTGGGAACAACTAGAACGATTGTGGATATCAAGAAGCTGCTGATAAATGAATTCCAGGAGCCCAGCTCAGAGGATCAATACATGAATGAGATGATAGAGATCAGGAAGAAACCAGAAGAATCCGTCTGGGAGATAGACCAGAGATTCAAACTATTGAAGGGAAAGTTGAAGTATGTCATGAAAAATATGCAACATAAACATCTATTTGTAAATTCACTACTACCACACTTGAAATACCCTTTGGGATAGTAGAAGTTTCATACCTAGGCAGAGGCTCTACAAGAAAACCTACAAATGGAAGAGAACCAATATCATAAGACAGATCCAACAATAGAGGAGCTCAAGGAAGACCTGAATAATCTAACATTTCAATTAAACCACAACAGGAGTAAGGACAAAAGAGAAGTTGTTTGGTGTACCACATGTAGGACAGAAGGACACCATAAGAATGAATGCCCAACATTCACGCAATACATGGAAACATGACTACCAAACCCTTTGTCGATAGGAGGACTATGGTGTGAGATCTGTAAGACACAAGGGCATAGCCCATATCACTGTCCATCGATGCATAAATACCAGACAGTTCCTAAGAGTTCATATTGCAACTTTTTCAAGTCAGTAGGCCATGATGACAAAGATTGCAGGACAATGGAGTTGATGAGGGAAAGAACATCAGACACCTATATGGTGCAGGAAGAAATGATGACAGGGAAAGATGCACCACAATTTAACCAAGCACCAAATCCATATAACATTATGTAGTCGCAGTACAATATCGCGCAACCACAGTACAATCCCGCGCAGTATAACTAGGTGCCACGATACAATGCACCACGAGGAGATCGAGTTGGCTACAGAGGTGGAAGATGAGGTAGAGGAGGCTTTGGAAGAGGCAGAGGACTAGTGGTATGCCATAAATGTCAACAACCATGACACTATGCAAGAGAATGTCCACTTCCACCTGCAACATGTATGTATTGTCGTGCATCCGACCATGACACAGAAGACTGTCTGACACTATTGGGGAAGATCCAGGAAAAGAGAAATCAGAACAATCAGAATGTTCAATGGATTTCTACAGAAGCGAGGGATGATGGAAAAAATATCAACATAGTTATGCGCGGAGGAGCTAAGATAGGAGATGATGCGGTAAGAAAAGATCCAACAAAACATGAATGGGTAAAGAAGAATGATGAACCACATAAGAAGTTTGATGCGCAGAATGAAAAGGGGATATTCAAGCAAGCCAAACAAGAATTTTTGAATCCAGATATTGCATCTACATCAATTGCACAAAATAATTAGGACGTACCAACATACAAGATGCCTTCATCACTAGATCACACTAATGAAGCACAATCTCTAGGACAAATAAGTACCATAAAGGCTTTTCTACAATCATGTGTTAAACTACTAAATGATCCATCATCTATTAAAGTGTTACAAAATATGTTAGAAATATGTAGCACATAAGTAGAGGGAAAGATCAAACAAAAAACAGTTAATCATTTGCATACGAGGAGGAGAACAAGAAGAGAATTCAGATTGAATGCCAACATTGGAGATTTCAACATGGGGGATATCATACTAGATTTAGGATCCGAAGTGAATGTACTACCCAAGAAGACATGACAATGTGTGGGAGATCCCACATTAGGATATTCACCCGTTCAACTAAAACTAGCAAATCAACACAGGGTTCTTCCAATTGGAAGGTTAAAGGGTGCGACAATAGATCTGGATGGAGTGCGCACTAAAGCCGATTTTGAAGTGATAGAAATTGTGGATGGTACAACACATTATCCAACATTGCTTGGCTTGGATTGGGCGTTTGATAATCAGGCCATAATCAATTTGAATATGAGGAAGATGAATTTTGAGTCTGGAGAGTACATAGTCATTGCACCATTGGATCTATCAGAAGGAGACAGGTTTGTAGAACTCACTTGTTTAGACATAGAGGAAATTAACCGGTTATACAAAACTATCGCACAAGAAGAATATTATGTGGTTGCAACTACAAATGGGGTAATCAGTTGGATAAGTATCACATCATGCATGCTAAACTCAGATACATGGTTGGAGAATTGTCAATAGAGATTACATGAAGTATCCACAATAAGGTGCGCAAGAATAGACTGCACAGTGAGATGGGTAGGTACAAAGATATTGAACCTCCCAACTTTCATGGGGTGAATGACTTAGAATAATTCCTCAGAAGATACGAAGATGAAGTGGTAGAAAATATAGTTGGACCAACTACAACAAAGGGTTTAAAAGGTGAGAAATACTTTATTTTATTAGTTAATGATTATACAAGAATGACTGCAGTTTTCTTTCTCAGGAATAAGTCAGAAGCTTTTGAAAACTTCAAGGTCTACAAGGAAATGGTTGAAAATGAAATGGATTCAAAAATAAAATGTTTGAGATCTGATAATGGAGGAGATTTCACTTCAAAGGAATTTATGGACTACTGCAACAAACATGGAATAAAAAGACAATTCTTCATTGCTAGGAAACCTCAACAGAATGGAGTTGTTGAAAGAAAGAACATGACTATACAGGAAATGGCTAGAACAATGTTAATGGATTCCAAATTGACAGATATATTTTGGACACATGCAGTGCATATAATGATTCACATTCAAAATAGAGTAATGCTCAGAAACAACACTGACAAAACTCCCTACGAGCTATGCAAAGGAAGACCAACAAATGTGAAGCACTTCAGAGTATTTGGAAACAAATGCTACATCAAAAGAGAAGATGGTAGAATGGAAAAGTTTGACTCTCGTGTGGACAAAGGAGTACTTGTTGGTTACTCAAGTACAAGGAAAGCATACAGGTGTTACAATTTGAGGTTGAACAAAGTTGTGGAAAGCATCAATGTAAAAATTGATGAAACAGGTGGATGCGAATTAAAGGAAGAAGAAAATGAATCAATGGAACAACTTTACGAAGAAGAAGCATAAGGTGAAGAAGAAGTAGAAGGGAAAGATGAAGAGGATTAGATAGAATTAGAAGAGCAAGTTCAACAAGTGCCTCCAAAGACACTTAAAAAACAAGTACATAAGAATCATCCTTCAGAATAGATTATCGGAAACAAAGATGCAGGAGTTGAGACTAGAAGAAGAATCTGTTCACCAGAAAAAATGCACCTAGCACTCTAATCTACGATTGAACCAAACAGTTTTGAAGAGGCCGACAAGGATGAATTTTGGAATAAGGCCATGGATGAAAAATTGAATCAAATAGAGAAGAATGACACTTGGGAATTGGTTCCAAGACCAAAGAATAAGAATGTGATTGGCACAAAGTGGGTATTCAGAAATAAATTGAATGAAAATGAAAAAGTTACAAGGAACAAAGCTAGATTGGTATGTAAATGATACACATAGGTTGAAGGAATCGACTTTGAGGATACCTTTTCTCCAGTTTCCAGAATGGAAGAAATTTGATTGCTCCTAGCTTATGCATGCTCCAAGAATATTAAAGTGTATCAGATGGATGTGAAATCAACTTTTCTGAATGGGGAACTTGAAGAAGAAGTCTACATTGAACAACCAGAAGGATTTCAGTTGTTAGAGAACGCAGATTATGTGTGTAAATTGAAGAAGGCTTTGTATGGTCTAAAACATGCTCCTAGAGCATGGTACTGGAGACTAGATAAATATTTACAATAGGCAGTGTTCAGAAAAGGAAGTGCAGACAACAACCTCTACATTAAGGTAACTCAATATAGTATTTTATTAATTGAAGTTTAGGTTGATGATATTATTTTTGGAAGTACTGATGACAGGTTAAGCCAAATTTTTTCAAAGGATATGCAAAATGAATTTGAAATGCCATTACTTGGATAACTATCCTTCTTTCTAGGTCTTCAGATATGTCAAAGAAAACAATGAATTTTTATTTCCCAAACTAAGTATATCACAGAAATTCTAAAGAGGTTTGGAATAGAATATTGCAAACCAATTACCACTCCTATGCAAACCAGTTGCAAGTTGAGCAAAGATGATGATTCCAAGTATACAAACCAGAGGCAATACAGGTCAATGATTGCTAGCTTACTATATGTGACAACATCCAGACCATATGTAATGCAGGAAGTTGGAAAAGTGGCATGATTTCAAGCAGAACTAAAGGAATCACATGTATTAGCAGTGAAGAGTATTTTCAAATATCTCAAAGGAACAAAAGAGTTTGGATTATGGTATCCAAAAAGAAAGGATCTATCAATTATTGCCTACACAGATGCAGATTGGGAAGGTTGCATTGATGATCGACGAAGCACAAGTGGAGTAGCGTTCCACTTGGGTGAGTGTTTAGTATCATGGTTAACAATCACCAGTATCCTTATCTACAACCAAGTTAGAGTATATTGCATAAGAAACATGTTGTACATAGGTTCTATGGATGAAACAAACTCTGACAGATATACAGGTTGAGTATGATGAGCCCATTCCAATCTATTGTGATAATACAATCACCATCAATATCTTAAAGAACCCTATGATGCACTCCAAGACGAAGCACATTCCAATAAAGTATCACTTTCTATGGGAACGAGTTACAACAAAGAACATCAGACTTGAATATGTGGGCACAAAAGAACAAGTGGCAGCCGTCTTTACAAAACCACTTCCACGGGAAGCCTTTGAGTATCTACGCTAGAGACCCAGAGTAATTTCTACTCCAAAATGAATGCTTATCTTATATGTCTTAGATTTACACGAGGAAGCACCATAAAGAGGAAAATTCAGGTTGGAAGATCAGTTTCAAGAAGATTTCAGTCAAGGGGAGAATACCCAAGGACAGTTTAGTTAGGGGGAGCAACCCCAGATGGAAATATACCTTTTCCATTGATGACAAAGGGGGAGAGATTTATTAGATGCAAAGGTAAATGCTTGGAGAAAGAGCACAAAGTCATGGTTCCAGGGGGAGCGATGGTCACAGGGGGGGCATGAGTGATATGACTTCAATATTGCATCAGAGTGTTTCCATCAATGTCAAAGGGGGATATTTTTGTTTATTTGGGTTGGTTGTCATTGATGTCAACCCTTGAAGAAAGTCTGGTAGAAAATTACGGTAGCATAAAGTTTTGGGTAATGGACCCAAGTTTGTTTGATGGATAATTGTACGAGTTTTGATATATTTGCAGGTAAGACTATTCCAAATGGATATTACATGTCATGCCATTTTTGGTGGTATTTGGAACGTCACATAACTCCTCACGGTTAGAGAGTTATGGCCATGTGAAGTTGGAGAAAGGTTTGGGTAATGGGCCCATGATTGTTTGATGGATAATGGTATGAGTTTTGATATATTTGCAGGTAACAATATTCTAGATGAATATTAAATTTCATGTCATTTCCAGTGGTATGTGGAACGTCACATAACTCCTCACGGTTAGAGATTTATCGCCATGTGAATTTGGAGAACCCTCATGAGTCATCTAGAAGCCCCAAAATGTCATAGTCAAAGTGGTTTAAGAGATTTTAGAAGGTAAATAATAAAGTGAAGTGATGAGTGCACTATAATTCAAAGTGAATACAAAATAAATTATTTAAATAATAAATTTAATGGAGAAATTACTAAGTTGACAAGTGGTTAGAAGTGGGTTAACCCTAAAATAAGGAAAGTGGGTTAAGATGGTTAAAAGGTAACCCCTTGAGGAAGCTACATGAAAGTATAAATAAGAGGCAAGTCTCTCCCATTTTAATCACACTTGAGCATATTGAATATCTATAAGTGACTGAGGTAACCAAATGATATCTAAGACGAATTTCAGAGAGAAGGTGAAGTAAAGAAGGCCAAAATTCAAGGGAGGATAAATTCTTTTGATGATGCTTTCTAAGGTATGTTATTTATAGGTCATCTCACCATTTTCCCAATAATGTTCTTTATAGAATGATTCAAACCATGAAATTGGGAGGCCGTTGAGGAAACATATCCAAGTAGTTGTGGTAAAATTTTTAGCTTGTGGGTTGTTGTATTTTTTGAGTTACACTCCGTGGAAAATAGGGTTTGTGGCTAGTCCTGAAACTAGTCTAAAACAAGTGTTTCAGGTAAAAATGTCATAAAATATTCATAAAAGATCCAAATTATGTAAGACCAGATGTGTTGGTTACACACAGTCTATAGTATTCTATGTATAATTTTCAGATCCATACAACAAACATTATGTGCAGGGCACACTCTACAAGTTCGCTCTCTAGAATAAGCCAAAATTCAACAAGGTATGTCATTTTTGCTCTAACTCCTTTTCCGAGAGGTTCCTGTTATCGCACATTTTGTAGGAAGGGTTTAGGTAGCTTGAGTCAAGGCTTCAAACTGGTGTAACAGGAGCTTCCCCACCCACTGTCACCTCGATGGGGGGCTCTTTCTATTTAGGGCGACTAATCCCAAGGGAGACGTCCCCAGTAATCTGGGGTTCTAAAGGAAAGGAGTCAGGGTGTAAAGCTTCAAAGGTTAAAGCAAGCTTCCCTTTCACAGATTACTGCCAAAATGATCGTCAAGGAGAAAATCTTCCACTAAATGGCACCTGTTTGCGAGACAAGGCAAATAATACTAAAAGAATGATGTAGTAGTTAGTACTTCAAAGTATTAATGACTATCTTTAACATATATGAGCATTAATGAGAGTAATTATTGACGAAGTCAATGATTGCAATAAAAGATTATATTAATGTCACTTCTTCAATAAATACATAAGAGATATTGGCATTCAATGTGTAAAATCAAATGCAATCAATATCATAATCAACTCATATAAATATTGTTGCTGCGTCACTATTGCAGAAATAGGGTGATGTCAGCCCTAGTAATAGGTCAAAATTGAAGACAATGAGAAGGACGTTTTGTCAACTAAGCTTATGAGAATAATCAACAACTCAAAGTCTATCAAGGGAGGTGACAAATGTCAAAACGTCTGTGCCAAACAAGTTCTTTAACAGGTATGACGTCACCTATATTGCTGTTGTTTAGGGTTAGGGTTAGCTAGCCAAAGAGGTGGACGTTTTGACAAATCAGCCAATGAAAATGCTTGAAACCTCTATGGCTAGAAAGAGATGAGTCAGCCGCAACTTTTGGTCCAAAAACAAGTCTAAAATAGTCAATACGTCATCATTAGTTTGGGTTAGTCTAGACGCTAGGGTTAGTTAGGGTTTCAAGTAAAGAGAGTTTGAAAGAGTGTTTAAGCACAAAAAAGCTCAACGTTGTACTTCTAGACTAGTGCCTTGGGTAAATGGAGTCAAATGGAGAAAGGCTCATGACTTGGAAAGATTTAAACCTAAGGACAAGAGGGTTAGGTTTAATGGTGTTGCTATGGCAGGGCCACCAAATCAAAACCCTAAGGGGAGGAGGCTCATTCCGGTGTAGCTAAAG
>ML794572.1:165126-175227 GCA_009831015.1 Picea engelmannii
GCGAAGCCCTGAAAACACGGGTCAAGTTGACCTAGGGTTTTATACACCTAGGGTTTTGGAATCTAGGGTTTTGACACTTAGGTCTCAACCTAAGGAGGTCGATGAGCTATTGTAATGTATAAATAAAGGTCAAGAGGACCTGGTTTGGGTTGGTAATATCGTTGTTATTGTTGATGACAATATTGAGTTGTATTGATACGAGTGATTGTTGTTGTGAGGGAGAGAGAAGTGCTAGGGAAAGAGCCTTTTGGTATTGTAAGATCTTCAGCTGGGTGCGAAGATCAACTCTACAGTTGGGTGCACAGGAAGGGAAGAGAGAGAGAAGAAGAGAGATATGCTGGCTAAGAGCGCAGATTAGAACTGTATGCTTTCATCTTAATATGTTATAAAGCATAGTTCTGTGGACGTAGCCCTAGAGAGAGGGTGAACCACGCATATCTGTCTTGTGTGTGTGATTGATGCTCTATTATTTGTTGTTTACTATGCTACTGTGATGATAATGTGTTAGATCTGAGATAATCACTTGCACAGTAAATTGTAATAAGATAAGGATATCAGATTGTTGTGTGTTAGTTGCTTTGAATCCACTTTGCATTCCTTTTGGTTGTAGACAACTCTGTCTTGCAACCCCCTCATAGCTACTTTGGGTGAGATTGCATCTGCTTCACAGGTGTTGCTGAAAGGGCTAGTAGTTAGGGCTTATTGGTGCACTCTTGGAGATGAACCTTGGGTCTGCCCCTGCACCAACAAATGGTTCCGTTGCCGGGACATGAATCTTCTTGAGGGAATGTCAAGGTGGTTCTCATCAAAGACATAGATTCAAAAGTGGATAGAGGATCAAGAAAAGGACTTCGCTGAAGCCCAGAACAAGAACCCTGGTCTGAGTACAGAGGATTGGTTGGAGAGACATATATTTACCGATATACATGAGATATTCTTTGGAGGAATCCATCAAGAACTATACGAGTGGTTAGCCAGGTTGGCAAATACCCAGTTTGAGGTAAGATCTAGACCTCCTGTAGTTTGGACGTTGGCGCTGATCAAGAAGGTCAAGAGATTTGATAATGCTGTGTCAAGGGCAGTGGATCATTGGTTTGATAGCACCATTGGAGGCTACATCACCGAATTTGTTGTTGACAGAGTAGAGTCGTATAGCCAAGCCGAGAGATATTTTTTCAAGGAACCCAGAGGAAATTTTTTACATTTTCTAAAGTTGAGGATCAAGATGCTATTGCATGAGAAGAACATCTTGAAGATACAGTAGATTGGTCGAATCTAGAAAAGCTAATGTTCAAGAATTCAGACAGCAACAATGACACAAAGATCGGACATACGTGCAGTGGGAGAGTGTTTAGAGAAGTTCATCTTGCGAACCTGTTCAAGCAGAACTACAGAGACAAGGGTTTCTACAGTGGAGAAGAGGTGGATATGACAGGCGAAGAGCATTCAGAACCCGCTAGGGCAGAGGAAGAGGAAGCTGAAGAGCCTCACCAGGAAGAGCCAAAAAATTTAGGAACTGCGAAGACCATTGAATTAAGTACTATCACTTCCCCTGTTGTTTCAGCAGCACTAAGCAATCATAATAGTCAGAACCACTAGAACCCTTAGAGTATTGTTACTAGCAGTTCAACATATACTCAGACAGGAAACCTAGGAAGTTATATGCAAGATGAGATGAGGCTCCCTATCTTTAGGGGAGATGGATTTGAATATCCTGATCAACACCGGTTCCTATGCGAAGCCATATGGAATATTAAGAATGTCACTGACGAAGTAGTTAAAAGAACCCAGTTTAGTACTACCCTAAGAGATCGCACACTGAGCTGGTACATGAAGCTTGTCCAAGGACTCACACAGCCTAAGCCACTAAATGATATCAAGAATGCACTGATTGCAAAATTTAAGAAACCTAAGTTGGAGTCCCAATTTATTACAGAACTGAAGGAGATCAAGCAGAAAGTATTTGAACCCGTTTGGGAATTCGATCAATGATTCAAAACCCTAACAGGCTAATTGACTTTTAAGATCCCATATGAATAGAACAAAGAATGGTTCATTGCTGCCCTCTTACCACACATCAAAGTTCCTCTGATGCAACAGAAGATTGCTTCACAGTATGAGGCACTGGAGATCACCATGGAGTTAGAATCATCCCCTATGGGAGAATCCAGCTCAAGTATGAGTTAGATCTTGAGCCAAATGACTAGTTTGTCTTTGCAGGTCGAAGATATGAAGAAAGATAAGGGAAAAAATAAAAGAGAAGACATCTGGTGTGTCAGATGTATATCAGAAGCCCATGACAAGGATCACTACCCTCTATTCCATGAATACTTGGCCTCTGGAGGTCTGAGCCCTTTAAAGAAAGTCACCTTACCCTAGTGCGAGGTATGCTGAAACAGACATCACCCTGGTGAGTGCTACTACATGCAAAAGTATGTTCAGATACCTACAAATTTGTATTGTACATTCTGTAAGTCTGTAGGGCATGATGATAGAGATTGTAGGGCTTATGATCTCATGCATGAAAGGTCGAGGGACATATATAAGATTCAAGGTGAAGTACCCCAAGAAGGAAACACTACACAATATAACTCCCCTGGGAGAGGAAACTTCAATCCTCATGGTGGATTCAGTGGACGAGGAGGAGGATAGGTATGGGTTGAGGCCGAGGACAGATAATCTGTTATAACTATGCACAACCAGGACACCTCACAAGGGACTATCAGAACCCTTGTACCACTTGCAGCTATTTCAACTCTTTCGAACATGTTATTGAGGAATGTCTAACGTTGCTGGCTAAAATTCAAGAGAAATGAGGACCTCAGCAGAACCTGCAGATACAAATGATCAAAGCAGAACCCCGCGGAGAAGACCCCTGAGTCACTTTTATAACCAGAGGAGGCGTTGTTATAGGAGATGACATAATGACCCAAGGGAAGACTACAAAAGATTAAGGAATTAGGAAATCTACAGAGAAGACCCAAACCTTTGATGCGAATAAATAAAGACAAATATTTGAGGAAGAAAGAAAAGAGTTCAAAGGAGACCAAGGTTCTTCATCAAAGACAAAACCAGAACTAAGAGAGTATGGAATGCCTCAGGCATTTGATCAGTCCACTTCGCCAAGAGAAGGAGAAGACGTAAGCAAGCTCATGGAATTTCTATATACTTGTATTAAGTTGATTCAGGATGAGAGTGATGTAAAAGAGTTACAAAATTTAATCAAACAATATGAGCTAGAAAAGATAGACCCCTTACTGAATAGGGAAGTACACCAAATCGGTAAGAAGAGAAGGACAAATAAGGAATTACATTTGAATGTTCAAATAGGTGAATATGATATAGATTATGTAGTCCTCAACTTAGGGTCGGAGGTCAATGTCATGACGAAGCAAACATGGGCACTGATGGGAAAACCAAAGTTGATCTATTCCCCTATCAAGCTTAGGATGCCTAATAAGCTAGCTGTCAGCCCCTTTGGATGATTGGAACATGTCTCTATGGACATTGATGGAGTAAGAACATTTGCAGATTTTGAGGTAATTGAGATAGTTGATGATAGCTGCCCTTACCCTGCGCTTTTAGGAATTGATTGGGCCTTCAATAATTCCACTGTGGTTGATTTAGAGAAAAGACATATGACTTTTGAAAGAGATGTCCTTAGGGTCATTTCACCTTTAGATATAGATGAAGGTCCACGATACACTGAACCTATGAGAGAGGAAGACCGCACATATGAGTTGGAAAACATATACAAATTAACAGCCAGACAACATGATTACATTAATCCTACAACAGATGGAAAATTGAGCTGGCGAAGTGAAAATGCGTGTTCATCAGACTCAGAAGAAGCACTGGAGAACTAACAGAATAAAATGTATGAAATATCTACAAGAAGATGTGCTAGATTAACCAGAGAAGTTTGTTGGATTGGCACAACAGTAAGTAACTTACCCACTTTTGATGGACTGAATCCTTTAGAACCCTTCTTGTCAGATTTTGAAGCGAGTGTACCAATGCAACAAATATTGTTGGCAATGGATGAGGCCCTGAAATCCACACCAGCAAGATGGTGGGGGACACACAAAGACACCATTAGAAACTGGGTACAATGTTGTACCTTGATGACAGCGTGGTTCTCAACACAAGTAGAAGGCCACAAAGTTCGGTACACAGGTCGAACCTGCCCAAAGGACCATGTGCGAATTTGCAAGGAAACTTGGAGCAATATTCCTCAAGAGCAGTGGGTGCACAAATTCATTAACACACTATACACCACCCCTATCAACTGGTATCTTCACGCAGAGCTGCGCCTCATCACTACAGATTGGAAATGTATGACTCATAATTTTGTAACTACCTTCTTATTTGAAAGCCGATATCCTTTAGTAGATCAAGCATTGTAGATTGTAAGACAGAAAGTGTTTGAGGAGGCCTCTAGCCTCCCTATGGAGAAAGAAGAGGATGAGTGGACTGTGTCTCTCCAAAAATTGCAAGGCTGTTACAACATCAATGCTGATGAAGATGATGATCCGAGGAAGGTGAACATCGTAGAAACAAAAGGCCAAAGAGATGTAGAAGGACCATGAGTTGAGTTACCATTTATTGGACAACTGATCAAGATTAAGAAGGTCAATATTGGAATAGAGGAGACACCAAATCTTGCAAATGTTGGAGACTATTGGGATGCTGCCACTATTCACAAGATTACAGACTTACTGCATGAATATCAGGACTTGTTTCCAACCAATTTCACTGATATGAAGGGCATTAAAGGGCCTATGGGCAAGATGAGGATTCCTTTGAAGCCAGATGCAATACCAGTCAAACAGAGACCATACATATTGAACCCTAAATATAAGGAGAAAGTGAAGATTGAGCTCGACAGAATGCTGAAAGAAGGGATCATAGAACCTATCGAAGAGTCAGAATGGATTAGCCCTATGGTGGTCCAAGACAAGAAGATAAGAGAGATCAGGATCTGCGTATATCTCAAAAAGCTGAATGATGCCTATTTACATGACCCTTCCCTACACCATTCATCGATGAAGTGTTAGATAATGTGGGAGGCCAGGAAGTATATTCTTTTACAGATGGATTTTTGGGATACCATCATATCCGGATTGCCAAGGAAGATCACCACAAGACCACATTTGCAACAGAATGGGGGTCCTATCAGTATACAGTGATGCCATTTGAATTAAAGAATGCCCCAACCATGTTTTCCAGGGTGGTGGTCAAAGCATTCAAGGAATTTCTGCATAAATTTCTAGAAGTTTATTTTGATGATTGGACTGTTTTTAGTTTATTGAAGAATCATATTGAATGTTTAAAGCTAATGTTGGACAAATGCAGACAGTGTCAGATTGCGTTGAACCTAAAGAAATGCATTTTCTTCTCACCATTTGGAGTGTTGTTAGGTCACATTGTATGCAAGCAGGGATTGCTGGTAGATCCATCGAAAATTGCCATCATAGTTGATCTACCACCTCCTACTTCAGTTAAATAGCTGCGCACTGTGCTGGGACACACAGGTTATTACAGGAAGTGCATTAAAGGATATGCTCAGATCATAGCACCCATGGAGAAGATGTTGAAGAAAGATTGTCAGTTTAGTTGGAAAGAGGAATTCCAACAAAGCTTCGACACACTGAAACAGAAGATGGTCTCTGCGCCCATTCTGGTTTTCCCAGATTGGAGTAAGGAGTTTCATGTGCATGTTGATGCATCTTCCATTGCATTAGGAGTTTTTTTAGCACAACCAAGAAAAATATACATCGATCACCTGTTAGCTTTTGCTAGCAGGAAGTTATCGACAACTGAGATTAATTACACCACTACTGAGAGAGAAGGGTTAGACATGGTGTATGCATTGCAGAAATTTTGCCACTACTTGCTGGGAGGACACTTTAAAATGTTTACTGATCACTCCATGCTAAAATACCTACTCAACAAGCCAATGTTGGGGGGAAGGATATGCAGATGGATTCCGCTATTTCAGGAATATGATTTTGAGATCATAGTAAAACTAGGAAGAATGAACAAAGGTCTTGATCACTTGTCAAGGTTGGAACATGGTGAAGAACCAACCAGTTTGGAGGATGCACTATCGAATGCAAAACTACTGGCCATTAGAAATATCAATGATCACTTCACAGAGATAGTCTAGTTCCTATCAACAGGAATGGCCCCTAGTGAGTACACAATTCCTCAGAAGAAAAAACTAGTAGTGCGTGCTGCAGACTTCTCACTTATAGCAAGACATCTATACAAGATGGGACCTGATGAGATATTAAGAAGATGTGTTGTGGAGGTAGAATGACCATTGATCCTCATAGAATCTCATGAAGGCATCGCAGGAGGACACTATGCAGGGAAAGCAACTGCACATAATGTTCTTAGAGCTGGCCTTTGGTGGCCTACCTTACACAGAGATGCTAAAGACTATTCAAGAGCCTGCGGTGTATGCCAAAGAGTTGGGAAACCATCCAGAAGAGACAAAATTCCACTAGAACCAAAGTTGACACTACAAGCATTTGAGAAATGGGCCATTGAATTCGTAGGACCTATAAACCCACCAGGAAAGTGTACAGGAGCAAGGTACATAATCATTGCGACAAAGTACTTGAAAAGATGGGCTGAAGCAAGAGCAGTTAAGGACTGTAGTGCAACCACATCTGCACGCTTCATATTTGATGACATCATAACCAGGTTTGGATGCCCCAAGATCCTTATGAGTGATCAAGGCACACATTTCATGAATAAGACAGTTGAAGCCTTGACCGAGGAATTTGCAGTCCATCACCAGAAGAGCACACCTTACCATCCACAAGAAAATGGGACAGTTGAAGCATTCAACAAGATCTTGGAGACAACGCTGATGAACATTTGCAGTGCGAATAGGGATGACTTGGATCTAAGAGTACCAACAGTACTATGGGCCTATAGAACTATTTGCAAGAAACTAACAATACAGACTCTGTTTAAGTTGGTTTATGGCCTTGAAGCTATTGTCCCAATGGAATATTTGGTACCAAGCCTAAGAATTGTTTCCTTTACAAAAATGGATGATGCTAGCACTGTTCAAGAGAGGCTTGCACAGTTGGTTGAACTTGAAGAAGATAGATTTATTGTAGGATTCCATCAACAAGTACAGAAGGAAAGAGAGAAGGCCTACCATGATAGGCACATCAAGAAGAAGGCATTCAAGCAAGGTGATCTAGTACTGGTATACGAAAGTAAGTTCATGAAGCATCCAAGGAAGTTACGAACACACTGGATTGGACCATATGAAGTTGCCTATGTTACAGAAGGAGGAGCTATGCAGTTGAAGACTTTGAATGGAGAATGGAAGGAAGGTTTTGTGAACAGGAGCTAGATGAAGTTGTACTATGACAACCAGCTACCCCGTAGCTCCTAGTAAAATGCAAGAAGAAAATTTTCCAGGTACCAGGTGCAGTTGAAACTGGGTACCAGACACAGAAAAGACAGTCTGCACAAGGGAAGGAGATGAGGCATAGAACAAAAAGAAAAGGTTGCACTGCGCAGTCTAAAGTCGAAGTAAAACAAAAGGATCAGATCCAAAGTTCCTCGGGATGAGTCATAGGTGAGTGTTGGGGCCCTGTTGGGCCTTGGTTAAGGAATTAAGCGAAGAAAAAGGAAGGAAAAGAAAAATACAAACTTCGCGGAAGACACAGTGACTGTTACTAGATCAAAGTGAGCAAAAGAGAAGAAAAGATGGAGAGAAGTCCAAGAAATCAAGATGTTGAATGAGGAGATCAAGGAGGACAGATCAACAAGGAAGAAGGATCGTGGACAACTCAACAAATAGAAAAATCCACCATTAGATGCTTTGGAGCACCGCGCGAGAAAGAAGGAAAGACAGGCTGGCGAAGCCTTGAAAACATGGGTCAAGTTGACCTAGGGTTTTAGACACCTAGGTTTTTGGAATCTAGGGTTCTGACACTTAGGTCTCAGCCTAAGGAGGTCGATGAGCTATTGTAATGTATAAATAAAGGTCAAGAGGACTTGGGTTGGGTTGGTAAAATCGTTGTTATTATTGATGATAGTATTGATTTGTATTGATATAAGTGATTGTTGTTTTGAGGGAGAGAGAAGTGCTAGGGAAAGAGCCTTCTGGTATTGTAAGATCTTCAGCTGGGTGTGAAGATCAACCCTGCAGCTGGGTGCGTAGGAAGGGAAGAGAGAGAGAAGAAGAGAGATCTGCTAGCAAAGAACACATATCAGAACTATATTCTTTCATCTTAATATGTTATAAAGCACAGTTCTATGGATGTATCCCTAGAGAGAGGGTGAAGAACATATATCTGTCTTGTGTGTGTGATTGATGCTCTGTTCTTTGTTGTTTACTATGCTGCTGTGATGATAATGTGTTAGAACTGGGATAATAACTTGCGCAGTAAACTGTAAGAAGATAAGGATATCAGATTGTCGTGTGTTAGTTTCTTTGAATCCACTTTGCATTCCTTCTAGTTGTAGACACCTCTTTCCTGCAACCCCCTCATAGCTACTTCGGGTGAGACTGCATTTTCTTCGCAGGTGTTGCCGAAAGGGCCAGTAGTTAGGGCTTGTTGGTGCGCTCTTGGAGATGAACCCTGGGTCTGCCCCTACACCAACAATGGGTGTTCAAAACATATGACAGGAGATCAAAACAAACTCCTCAGCCTGAAAAAGGAGAATAAAAGAAAGGTTACATTTGGAGATGATGTCTTTGCCAAAATAATTGGTAAGGGGATAGTCAGTCTGGGAAATGAAAAAACTAAAGCAGAAAATGTCCTACTAGTTGAAAATTTGAAACCTAATATCCTTAGTGCAAGCCAAACATGCAATCAAGGACACATCTCATTTTTTACTCTAAAAAATGTGATATAGAAAAGAAGACCTTGGAAAATTAGTAGCTATTGCAATAAGAACACGAAGCAATGTTTATATCTTAAATACATAAAAAGAAGAAAAATGCTACATGAGTCAAATAGATGAAAATTGGCTATGGATTAGAAGAATGGGACACATAAATTTTGATAATCTGGTAAAAGTAAGTAACAAGGAAGCTGTGAGAGGTATGTCGAAAATTATAAAACCTTCAAACCCTGTTTGTAAGCACTGCCAACATGCGAAGTAAACAAAAGTAAGATTCAATATGAAAGAGTATTCTACCTCAAAACCATTAGAACTTGTTCATACTGACCTATTTGGGCCAACAAGAACAAAGAATATACAAGGAGAATATTATTTTATTTTATTCATTGATGACTATACTAGAATGACCCTCAGTGTGTTTTCTTAAAGAAAAATCAGAAGCTTTTGAAAAATTTAAAGCTTTCAAAGCACTAGTTGAAAATGACAATGATCTCAAAATCAAGTGTCTCGGGTCAGACAATGGAGGGGAATTTACTTCCAACAAATTCAATGAGTTTTGTGAAACTCATGGAATCAAAAGACACTTTTCTACTCCAAGGACTCCTGAGCAAAATGGAGTTGCTGAAACAAAAAATAGAACTATTCAAGAGGCATCTAGAACTATGTTAAATGAAGCCAATCTACCTGATATATATTGGAGAGAAGCAATGTATACAACTGTATACATAATTAACAGAGGACAACTTAGAGTTAACCATGATAAAACACCATATGATTTATGGTATGGAAGGCTTGCATCAGTTAAGCACTTCAAGTTTTTGGGAGAAAATGCTACATAAAGAGAGATGATGATAACCTGGGAAAATTTTATTCTAGAACCAATGAAGGAATATTTCTTTGTTACTCATCCACCAAAAAGGCCTACCGATGTTATAATCTAAGTATACACAAGATTGTAGAAAGTGAAAATGTAAAAGTGGATGATCTAAAAACAAAAGGGATCAAATCTCAAGTTAGTCCATAAATTAATGAAAGAATAAGATATAATGATGAAGAAGAAAGTATAGATATTGTAATGATCCCAAGCCATTATGCAAGGATCATCACTGTTTTGGTGTCTTTTTAAAACTTTTTCTCAGTGAGGTATTTCGTCAAACACTTTGTTGATCTACCTTTTAGATGTGTTTATATGTGTGTATGCAACAAATAACAAAAAGAGAT
>ML794572.1:175277-186763 GCA_009831015.1 Picea engelmannii
TTCTTTATTCATAAAATAGAGAAACCTGCTACAATGAAGATGCCGATCTGGAATGCTCAACAGATGGCCAAGAAGATAGACAATAGATAAGAGCTGCTACAAAATGCTCCTGCTAATACAAAATATGCCTCCAAAGGCTGAATGAGAAAGGAAGATCAATACAAGCAGATCTGAATGCCAAACTCTCTAGCTGAAGAATGCCACGCTCCAATAGAAGGCTGAAACCCTCAATAACTAGGCCCTGCTGCCAAAAGTGCCCAATCACCCTAATAAATATGCCAACTGATAGATCGGGTGATGGTAAGAACAACCCAGGTGACCGAATCTCCAAGATCCCTCTCAATCTCTGTAGATCTGAAATGTCCCTTTGTTTGAACCATTACACCTCTTCATACACCTCTTCATTTGAATTAATAATAATAATTTCTATTATTATTATTATCATTAATAGTTTGATTTAAAGACTTCAAATGCATTGTTTTGCATTTATTCTATTCTGGCTAAAAACTTATCACCGCAAATGTTGCAAAAATCCAGTTCTGCGGAGGCGGTTCCTTCAAACCATGTTTTTAAGTGTTGCCTTTCACCCTTATTCCTCTATCATGAGACCAATGTTTTGTGCTTCATAATTCTTTCCCTTCTTTTCTTTTTATCCCCCATATGTCCAGTGTTGGGACCGTGTTCTCCGAGCTTCAACACTTTGGAACTTTTCTTCTCTTCACCAAATCTTGTTATCTCTGAAGTGATATCTTCCAGAGTTTTATATCTCGAGCAACTTCAATTCACAATTTTAATCCTCATCGTTGATCATTATTTCAGATCAATGGTCTGATCATTCTTTTAAAAGAGTCATTTCTCACAATTTTCTTATCCTTATCTAATAGCTGGGATTCAATCGTGAGATGGACGGTTGTCATTTCTTCTGGTACTTCATGGCTTTGGGAGTTTGTTATTTTTATAAACTTCCAATTCTCTTGGACTTGACGTGTGTCTATAAACTTCAACGTTCAAGATATTATTTGGGAGATTCGGTACTCATGACTTTGGCTTACTAGAACTCTAAAGTAGTTCAATTCCTCCAGAGTGATAACCTACCGAATAAGTCATAAAGCGATGGTGACTGCTTGTTATCGGTTAACACCTCCGCTTATGATATCCTTCTACTATGCTTGATCAACAATTGAGAATGCTCCTGAAGTAGATCAACGGTTAGCGTTACTTCGTGATTTACACTTACTCTATCCTTCCATTGTACTTGATCAATGGTCGATAATGCTCCCAAATTAGATCAATGATTAGTGTTACTTCATGATTTACGCTTACTCTATCCTTCCACTGTACTTGATCAATGGTCAAGAATGCTCCCAAATTAGATCAACGATGTTGGGTGCAGACCAGTTTTGAGGGAAAAGCACGACGTGGGAGGCAGATGCACATGTAGGAAAAGCATCACGTGCAAAATAGACGCGCATGCAGAATAGGAAGGCATGTGAGGCACACATGAAAGAAGACCTATCCATTATAGGTTATGGTTTTGGTAAGAGAATGTAATGGCTGGTAAGTCGATAATATGTATAAGTAGGTACCTAGGAGATCTAGGTCAGGGGGATGGTTATGTTCGAGTGGGTTTATGGGAGTGGTTGGAACATTGTGAGTAATTGTGGTTGCTTAATGCGACTGTAAATCCAATCTAATTTTGTAAGCTGTTGATCTAGGGAGAGGCACTAAGGTATATCTTGAGGGTTAGATCGCAGGCTGAGGATCCTGGTGCAATCAAGTCTGCCTCATTGTAGATCTCAACCTGTTCTGATGGAAAGTTGTAATGCGCGAGGTGTTGTAGTGATGGAACCAAAATAATAAAAGAGAAGAACAACCAAATATTTATGGACGTAGCCCAGGAGGGGTGAACCATGGTAGACCCTGCGTTATGTGACTGCATGTTATGTATCTTCTTTGATGTTGATTATTAGATGTTAGATAAATGAATGAAGGAATCAGTTAGATCTAATTTTTTACATGCATAAGTAAGAATGATAGTGTAATCGATCTAGATGTATGACCTAGTAAATGATTGAATATCATAGAGGTTAATCATAGATCCCCACTCATTTCCCAGGCTACAAGCACCCGAGCGTTGCATCCACCCATAAGAACTATCTCAGGTGAGACTGCGTAGTGCATCTTGTGCACTGTGTTGCCTTCTGGTTTACCAGGTGGGCCGATAGTTTTAGGGAGGTTTTGTTGGTAACTAAGTGGACCTGAACCTGGGTCAGCCCAAGAAGGGTAGTAGGAGTAAATTATAAAATCCAACAAATGGTTCCTGTTATCCCCAATTTTTAGGGATAACTAGGAGATCATGTCTTGAGGCCCACAGGTCCTAGACATGGAGTACCAAGAGCAGGATTGACCTAAGCATGGCCCTGGGAGGGCCCATCCTTTTCTTCTTCCATCAACTTTGTCTTGTCAATAGTAGCAACATCCATCACCATCGTTTTGGTCTTGTATCAAAAAAGGTTCTTGCTTCATGAGGTAATTGGTCCAGGTATCATGGTATGTGTCACTTTTGATCATTGAAACCTTTAAATATATGCATATGATTCCTTTTGTCTCTAACAATTGCTTGGATATTACATTAGCCTACATGATCATGCTTGGGGAAATTGACTGGGTGGCCTAGCAAGCCTGTGCCCATAGGTCTTGGTTTGCCACTAGGGGGATTTCTGAAAAGCCATCGTCCGCTCCCATCATAGAACCATTGTTTCATCTTATCACTCGCTCATCTATCCCATTCCCCTTATCTGGGAATTGGGTTGACCTATTTGTAGGATTGCACCTTATCTTGTGGGAAGAAGGGGCTAAAGGCCCAGAAGGTAAAAACAACTGGTAAAAGTCAAAATCCTAGAAATGAAGCCTCGAGATGATTCACCCTGGGATCCCCGAGAAGGAAATAAGAGGCCTCTCAAAAAGAAACAAGAGGGACCGCAAAAATAACAAACAAGACCTAGTCAGAGGATAGGAGGTCTCATCACGAGCCAACCTATTGGGTTCATGGGTACCTAACAGTATGACATTTCCACCATCTGGTTACCACGCCAGGGCAGTGACCTTTGGTTGCATGGCCAAGGGAAAGGGGGTCTCATCACGAGCCAACCTTCTCATCTCTGTGAAAGTACTTGTGGGAAACACTGTCAGCTCTGGTCACCATGCCAAGGAAGTGACCTCTGGTTAGCCCTTGAATAAATAGAAAAAGAATAAGAAAAAGCAAATAAAAGAATAAAGCAAGAAAATAATAAAGGCAAGAACGAGCTTGGGAAAAAATGCATCCATGACAGGAACAACTCGCCTTCTACAAAGGCACCCACATATAACATTATGCATCCTTGGCCCTCACTGCACCCACATGTCTGGACATTCCCTAGCCACATCACCTCACTTACATGGATTGGATGAAATCTTTCTGGAAACTTTCCTTCTCTTGTGGACATTAGCCCAATAGGACGTCTTGTCTTTTTCTCTAATCTTGTATTGTAGGTTTTTGTAATGTCTTTGAGCTATTGACTGATGTATTAGGGTTTTTATGCATATGTTTAATAACATTGATGATGAGATGTAATTAACATAGAAATGATCCCAGTGACTGATGATCCCATGGAGGGTGTAGCTTTTTATGTGTAGGACCATGCTCGATGGACAGGTACCATTTGGAATGGTACACATGGGGAGATGGTTAGTTCGGACCTCCATGGGGCTGAAGAGCCCACCATATGGATGCTGAGACCCCATCAAGGGGTAGAGACAGGATGGAGATGGATAAGAGATTTTGTACCGGAAAGGAATAGGACGTTCTATTAGAGGCACTCTGACAGGACTAGACCTGGGGGGAATGACCCCTTTTCAGTGGAATGCCTACCTTGGAAGGCTTGAGACGTCTTCATCTTTACCATGAAATCATCCAGCTTCATGGATGCTTTTGGAGGTAGACTGGGAAGCAGTGGCACGTGTGGCATGTTGGAGAGGCCCCTGGGGGGCTAACGTTTTTCTCCTTGGTGTCTCATTTGCCTTGGAAAGGGTTAGCACCTCCCTTGAAGGGGATGTTACTCTCATTTTTACTTGATTAGGGATTTTTACTTAGCTTTTAATGTAAAAACAGTATGATTTTGACATTATGGCCTTGTCGGCCTTTTTATGACCTAAAAGGTAAAATTAGGTCATTGATACACTATATATTGAGGGTTTTGACTCTCATTTTATCATCAATTATAACTCACTCACTCATGAGGTCTGAAATTTGTGCCCTATTTGGGTTATTAGCTGAACTAAGTGATGCGCACTAGTTGAAGGAAGAGATTTTTGGCATTCTATGGTGTTTCTCTTGAAGGAAGGTTTACAACTAGGGTTTGCATGATTATTTCCTGATGATTTGTAAGTATTTTTCTACAAAACTTCTTGATTGAATGGTTGTAGTTTTATTTATTGCATATATTTATAAATATTGCTGAATCAAAACCCTAGGGGACAAACACATAAGTAGGTCATTGTCTCATGTCCCCTGATAGAGAAGCTTTAAGCCATCGAAGAGGAAAGAGAGAGCCTAGCCATAACTACACTCCTTTTTCCTTCTTCCTTTATGCTAGCCGTACCATTTTGAATTCAAGAGGAAGAGGACGTCCCAGGCCTAGGCTATCTACACCTAGGGCCATTTTCTTTTAGGGTTTGATGAAAGAGCCTTGCCTTAGCAACACTCTCCCTCTTAAACCCTCCTTTCTTGATATTATGAGCTCGCTATTTTTTCCCCTTACTTCCTTTAGTTTCTACGTCCTTCACTTAGCAGACTCCATTTATCCCTTTAAAGGCACTGATCTCCAAGACCCCTTGTGTTGAAGTAAAATCGGTCATAAACAAACTCTTTAAGCATTTTGAAACCCTAACTATACTAACCCTAAGCTCTAGTTAACCCTACTAACCCTGGACTGCTGACGTCACCCTTGGTTATTTCATCTTGATGCAGCAACGTTTCACTTTATAAGCAATTGAATGGTAGTTGAGAGAATTTATTGGATTGAGCATTGATTTGTTACACTTAATGCTATATCATTCTAGTATTTATTGACAAGTGACATATTTATCATTGCCATTTTGCAAACATTGACTTCGTCAATATTTACTTTTAAATTGATTATATTGAATATCAGATAGTCGTTGATTTATATGAAGTACTAACCAAGATTGCATGTATTAGTTTCCTTGCTGTGTTGTCTCAAGCAGGTGCTTTTCTTTTGTTTGGTTATACTCTATTATTGGATGTTTAGCTGGGACTATCTAATTGGCGGTAATCTGTGAAGGGGAAATTTGTCTTTGTATTATTAGCCTTTGCCCTTTCAAAACCCTAGGTTACCGGGGACGTCTCCCCTGGGCCTAGCCCCCCTAAAGAGAAAGAACCTACCCATCGAGGTGACATTGGGTGGGATAGGTTCTTGTTACGCCAGTTTGGACTTCTATCTTATAGCCTTTACTCCTAGCTACAAACTGTGCGATAACATTTTGGCGCCGTTGTCGAGGAACACTAAGTCAATTCTCCTCAAACGAAAAATCTTTTCAGTAAGCCTTACCTTAGAGACCTTTTCTTACAAGCTTACCTGGCGACTCCACTAGGGTGTTTTCCCCTTTTTCTTTGATAATTTCAAGCAAATTATCTGGCAACTCCACCAATGATGACCCGTAGTGGGTGACAGTACTCAAACCCCTCTACTATGGCCACTGTGACTCTAATGAACTCTACACCCCCATTTAATCTACAAAAGTGGTCTCACCCAGAGACTTTTAGTTGTTTCGACCTGAGTAACATCCAAGGTGGGTTACACGACTTACCCAAGGATGTAAGTTCCTGGATACCACTTTTCTCAAGAAAAGCAGTTCCTGGTAACTCACATTGGGCCCAGTTCTGTGATAGCTTTGAATTTCATTTGGTTGGTCAAGAACACCCTGATGTCTTTATGAGAATTTTTGAAAGCTATCGTGTAGAGGATGCTCAAGATTGGATTGATGCCTGCCCAAAAGGAAGCATAAAAAACCATGAAGAACTACAAAAGGCCTTTAGAATAAGATGGTGCAACAATGAGCATTCACAAGATTCTTATTCCCAATACCTTAGCATTTGCAAAGGGTCCTATTAGAGTGTTAGGGATTTCAATGATAGGTTCAACCTTCTCCTCAAAAAGTTCTGATCAAAAGCAAGCTCAGAACAATCTATCCTCGATCATTACATATACTCCTTAGAAGGAATCTTACAGTTCATCCTCAAAGACTGGTCACCTGGAAATTTAGAAGAAGCACAAGACTTAGCCTTTCAGATTGAGAGAAATCTTGAATTCAAAGACTACATTTGTCAGGTTGACCTTCCATGAGATGGTGACCTATGGGACCCTAGTGATGAGCTTGTCTTAGAACCTTATCCCCCAGGAATCCTCCAAGTCGAACTTTCTCCCACCAAAAGGAAATGGAGCCTTTCCCATGAGAGCAATACCCCTTCTCAAGAACTTCCTTTGGAAACGGAGCCTCCTGAGAACGAGAGGAAGGAAATTGAAACTTTCCCACCTAAAACCGTTAAGCGTGATCCTCCAGAATATTTTCCTCTTTTTATCCACCAAGTGGGGCACTCTTTCTCCAGGAATGGTGAGTTCACACCTTTCTATGTCACTCTCCAAGTCAAGGAATCCCTCCTTTGCAACTGTCTCCTGCACCCAAATGCCACAACCAAAATGATGATGGAAGAGGTTATGTATCAATTGGGCCTGAGCTTTTCACAACCAAGTACCGGAGGTAACTTTGCAAAAGGAATCATTAAAAACCTGGAGGTTGCCTTTGATTCTTGCCCCAGTGCTCCCTTCTTGATAGATGTGGTCGTCATAGATGTCGTGAGCAATTTGGGTATTATCCTTCACAAAGGCCTTATAGAGAGTTTAGATGGAAGTTTTCATGAACAACAATCCAAGGCAACTATCCCTCACCCCGAAGGAGGATTCTTCACCCTCTATAATGAACCTCTTGTAGAATCCCCAGTTGAAACCTCTGACGAGTCAAATGATCAACTCTTGTGTATCGATAGTAACCTCAATAATTGGTTTGTTCAAGAAGGTAAGTTAGATATCGACACCATTGAATAAACTGAAGGAATCTGGACCTTGGAGTTTGATGGGTCCCACTTGAACTCCGGATCAGGCGCTAGAATTGTCTTGACAACCCCTTCTGGTGAAGTCTTCTACCATTCATATAGGCTGGAATTCCATTGCACCAATAAAAGTGCTGAATATTAGGCCTTGATCCTGGGGCTCAACTTAGCAATTGACAAAGGAATTACACACCTAAAGGCAAAGGGAGACTTAGACCTCATTGTATTGCAATTTATGGCGATATTTGCCACTAAAAATGAGAAATTGAAAAAGTACTGAGACATGGCTCAATCTCTCTAAAAAACCTTCAAGATAATGTCACTTGAAGCCACTCCTAGAGAAGAAAACCATGTGGTGGATGCTTTGGCTGTCTCTACTTCTACCTTACATCCTTGTGAGGGACCTCTTCGTGACTTGTGCAAGATGGAGGTTATTTTCAGACCTTATGTCCCCGATAATTTGGAGTATTGGCAAGTCTTTGAATATGATGATCAAATTATCAGGTTCATGGAGAACAACAAGGATTTCACCGATTCACAAATTTCTTTCCTAAATGATTCCATGAACCTGGAAGTTATTAACATTCAAAGCAATACCTTGCCAAAGGGTCGTGTTCACCTAGAAAGCCTTTTTGATAGGCATTATGTTTTCAAGGGAAAAAAACCCAACAAACAAGCTGATGAAGCCATGGAATTCAATATCGACATAGAAATAGATCCAAGAATGATCAAAATAGGTAAAGGCACCACCGAGAAAGAGAGGATAGATATTTTGACACTAGTCAGGGAATTCAAGGACACCTTTGCTTGGAACTACGATGATTTGAAATCCTATAGGGGGGACGTTATCCAGCATGCTATACCTTTGGTAGAAGGAGCCAAACCTTTCCGAAAAAAACTAAGACATATCAATCCAAAGTTGGAAATCCAAATACAGAAGGAACTCTAGAAGATGGTTGACGTTGGCATCATAACCCCTATTAGATATTCCTCTTGGATGTCGAATATGGTAGTTGTTCGGAAAAAAAATGGTGACATACGTTTGTGCGTTGACTTCCGTAACCTCAACCAATTGTCTTTGAAAGACAATTACCCTCTCCTAAACATGGAACATTTGCTTCAAAGGGTCACAGGGGCAAGGTTGATGTCTATGCTGGATGGATTTTCGAGATACAACCAAGTCTTTCTTAAAAGAGAAGACTAGCTCAAAACTGCATTTACCACACCGTGGGGAACCTTTATGTACTTAAGAATGTCGTTTGGTCTTATGAATTCCGATGGCACTTTCCAAAGAGAAATGGATTTTGCCTTCAGGGACCTTACACAAAAATTCATAGAAATCTACTAGGATGACCTTACCGTTGTGTCCAAGGATAGGAAAGACCATCTTTGATCTAAAAATGAAGAAGACTTGAAATACTTGAAATTATTGCAATGTAATTGTTATGTGTTTAAAGCAAATGGATCAGTTTGCAACACATAGATTAAGGGATTATTCATGCAAATTACACATAGACAGCAGCATAATCAATGAACATAAGCACATAAACACAACAATTGATAAAGGAGTTCACCCTTCTCTTGGGCTACATCTCCTGGTCCAGCTTCCAATGGATCATTATTATTAATTGCTCAAAAAGTGCTCAAAAACATGTCTTACAATGCTCAAACTGACAAACCGACTGCTCCAATGGCTTCAGAGCATCCAAAACCCCCTGTCTGGGCTCTTTTGGCACCTCAATCGGTCGAAAAATGAAGAAGTTAGGCCTCCTGGAAGTCCCCCCTTCAAGCTTGCTATCTCTGCATCTACAAATTGCACCCTTGTCAAATGAACCTGGAACACACACAATAAATAGCGTGAAAACCCAGCATCGGGCGCAACCGCTCCAAATATGCAAACCGTAGGAAGGTTAAGGGCACGCCAGCCCCTAACTTCCTAGCACCTGGGCACATGGGTCATAGGACCACGCGTATTGGAAAAAAGGGCTTAACGGTTGAACTGCTCCAACTGTATTAACCCCCCCGCGCTCCGGTCATGGGCACATGGTATAATACCATAAGAACGTGGCTTACAAACATAAAACCCACGTGCACACAAACTGTCGGCTATATAATATATGGCACGGTCATATATACAATTCAAACGACTGCAGGCCGTGGCTAAGCCCCGGCCTGACCCCCCGCCAACGGTCATATAATTTAAACTTAAATAAATATAAACTTGTTTATATATCAAGTCACAACTCATGGTCCATTGGTCGGACGGTCTTTGCGAAGGCGCTCAAGTGGTGGGGAGGTCCGAGGGTCGAACCCCGCGGACTCCAATAATTTTACATACAACCAATAAACCAATAAAGGGGTGCCACGTGGCAGCCCATGATTGGGCCACGCGGCACCCAATCACTTGCCCAAACGGTGCCACATGTCGACCTCCCATTCGACCAACTGTCATGCAATAATTCACTACCACATCACCACATGTACGACCATACGACTTTGCCACGTCATCTTGTACAGACTATACGGATTGTATAGTCAACATCAATTTTTTTTTTTTGCCTGTTTGACTTAATGAACAAATCACTATATCTCTCGCTCCTGATGTCTGTTTGAGATGAAACGAGTTGCGTTGGGTTCACAATGACGAGTCCTATGCTCTCGTCCGGTTTGAAGTGATTCCGAGCACTATCAATTTTTGAGCAAAATTTGATCCCCTGATCACACCTCCCCATTGGGAAGCTTTTGGACCTCCAAAAGACTATTTTCAGTCTACATGAAGATGAGGGTAAAGTTCCCTCACCCTTCCAACCTCAATCCACTTGGCCTTTCTTGGATTTGTCCCTTTAAGACCCACTCGAAGATACTCCACATTTCCTCGTTTTGAAGTTCGCATTCTCCTGTCAAGGATGGTGTCTTCCTGTAGTTCTGTTAGATACTCTGGAGAAAAATCCTCTATGGA
Organism: Picea engelmannii; assembly: GCA_009831015.1. NCBI lineage: Eukaryota > Viridiplantae > Streptophyta > Pinopsida > Pinales > Pinaceae > Picea > Picea engelmannii. Next base: position 185,405 of record ML794572.1, read on the forward strand.
AGGAATCTGAACATTCTCTCCTTGATCATCAATCAAAGGAGGCTCATACAACTTCAAATTCTCAACATTAACAACTGCATACATCTGCATATAAGGAGGCAAATCTAAACGAAAAGCGTTGTTACCAATCTTTTCGATAATCTTGAAAGGACCATATCGAATCGGTTTCAACTTTTAACCTTCTCTTTTAAGCCTCTCCTTGCTGATGTAAAGACAAAATTCATCTCCAACTTGGAAACTGTGATCAACACGATGCTTGTCATGTCTCACCTTGTACTTGGCCTGACTCTTTTCCAACTGCTCTTGCACCGCTTGATGTATTGACTGAATTTTTTCAACGAACTTCTCTGCCCTATCAATGTCATATTGACCATCAACAACAATATCTTTCCCAAAGATAAAATCTAAAGGCGACTTGGGAAAACAGCCAAAACATGCTTCAAATGGCGACATTTGCGTCGAAGAGTGCTTAGCTCGATTGTACACATGCTGAATGTAGTGTAAATGTTCATCCCAAAGTTTAGGATGCTTGCTGCAATAAGCACGAAGAAGATGCACCACTGTACGATTTACCACCTCTCTCTGACCATCTATTTGCGGATGAAAAGCTGTGCTCTTTTTAAGTTTGGTGTCCATGAGTGCCCATAAACTCGACCAAAAACTTCCAACAAATCGAGAATCCCGATCAGAAATAATGGACTTAGGCAATCCAAAATGCACCCAAACATTTTGAAAGAACAACTGTGCCATTTGTTTTGCTGTTACCTGCTTAGTACAAGGCATCAAAATACACATCTTGCTAAAATGATCAACCACAACATAAAGATAATCATGACCTCGTCTCGACATAGGTAAACCACCAACAAAATCCATGGAAATACTTTCCCAAGGTCGAGAAGGAACTGGAAGTGGAGTATACAAACCCAACTTTCGATTGCTAGGTTTACTTGTCGCACACAACAAACATCCTCGAACATATCTTGAAACACTTTCATTCATTTTAGGCCAGTAGCAGTATCTTTGCAAATTAGCCACTGTCTTGCCTACACCAAAATGACCAGCAATAAGAGAATAATGCGCTTCTCTTATAATGTTGATTCTTTCTCCCTGTGGAATACACAACTTGCCAAGATGATACAAGAGATTATTATGCACATGATAATCCAATTCTTCAACATGGTTAGAGTGGCACAAAGTTTCAGACACTTCTTTAAATTCAGTATCTAAAGCATATTACTCCACATAACTTTCATGCATTATAGGACTCTGCTTAAGAATAACTGAAGCACTAATAATAGGCCTTGAAAGCATATCAACGACTTTGTTAAAAATGCCCTTCTTATACCTGATAACCAAATG
>ML794572.1:188793-217419 GCA_009831015.1 Picea engelmannii
TTGCCTTTTGTTTATATGCCAATGGATAAAATTGTTTTTTAATTGTGATAATGAAATCATTCCAAGAAAGAAAAATTTTACCATGCTTTTTCATTTCCTCCTGAGTCTTGGATTCCCACCAAATAAGTGCTGCACTATCCAATCTTAACGAAACAAGCTAAATTTTGGTTTCATCATCTTGAATTTTTTGTATTCTACAATATACTTCAATTTGACGTATCCAATTATCTAACTTCTCACCATTAACTTCTCCATTGTATATTGGCAATTCAAATTTTATATCAAGCTTTAATGAAGGAATTTGCGAAGGAGTTTTACCATGCCCCTTTGGAGAATTCGAAAGAGGTCTCAAACTGGTAGAAGAAGAAGAAGAAGAAGATGATGACAGAGGAGAGGGTGGTGGAGAAGCACCATTCCCTCCATTTTCATCTGGAGGTTTGTCACCACTGCCTCCCTTATGCATTGAAGGGATGGAGCCTTCACCCTGTGACAATATGTTCCTTTCCATCAAGATCTTCATCATCTCTCTCAGCTCCATGATAGCCTTTCTGAGATCTTCATCTTCGGCAGGAACATGTTCATGACTTTCTGCATGAGCCATGCTTGGTGAATGTCTCCCTGAAACTTGCGGTGATGGTATATGCTTCCTCCTTGTCGGATAAGAACTTGGCTTCACAATTTGACCTTCTCCTCTTGTGAGTTTCAACCTTGTGAGCATCAGAAACAAAACTTGCAAACAATCAAGTCTTCAAAAACCAGTGCTCTGATACCAACTTGATCTAAAAATGAAGAAGACTTGAAATACTTGAAATTATTACAATGTAACTGTTATGTGTTTAAAGCAAATGGATCAGTTTGCAACACATAGATTAAGGGATTATTCATGAAAATTACACATAGACAGTAGCATAATCAATGAACATAAGCACATAAACACAACAATTGATAAAGGAGTTCACCCCTCTCTTGGGCTACATCTCCTGGTCTAGCTTCCAATGGATCATTATTATTAATTGCTCAAAAAGTGCTCAAAAACATGTCTTACAATTCTCAAAATGAAAAACTGACTGCTCCAATGGCTTTAGAGCGTCCAAAAACCCCTGTCTGGGCTCTTTCGGCACCTCAATCGGTCGAAAAACGAAGAAGTTAGGCTTCCTGGAAGTCCCCCCTTCAAGCTTGCTGTCTTTGCATCTACAAATTGCACCCTTGTCAAATGAACCTGGCACACACGCAATAAATAGCATGAAAACCCAGCACCGGGTGCAACCACACCAATGGTACAAACCGTATGATGGTTAAGGGTGTGCCAGCCCCTAACCACCTAGCACCTGGGCACCTGGGTCATAGGACCGCGCGTATTGGCAAAAAGGGCTTAACGGTTGAACCGCTCCAACTGTATTAACCCCCCCGCGCTCCGGTCATGGGCACATGGTATAATACCATAATACCATGGCTTACAAACATAAAACCCACGCACACACAAACTGTCGGCTATATAATATATGGCACAGTCATATATACAATTCAAACGACCACGGGCCGGGGCTAAGCCCCGGCCTGACCCCCCGCCAACGATCATATAATTTAAACTTAAATAAATATAAACTTGTTTATATATCAAGTCACAACTCATGGTCCATTGGTCGGATGGTCTTTGCGAAGGTGCTCAAGTGGTGGGGAGGTCCGGGGGTCGAACCCTGCGGACTCCAATAATTTTACATACAACCAATAAACCAATAAAGGGGTGCCACGTGGCAGCCCATGATTGGGCCACGTGGCACCCAATCACTTGCCCAAACAGTGCCATGTGTCGACCTCCCATTCGACCAACTATCATGCAATAATTCACTACCACGTCACCACATGTACGGCCGTACGACTCTGCCACATCAGCATGTACGGACTGTACGGACTGTACAGTAAGCATCAATTTTTTTTTTGCCTATTTGACTTAATGAACAGATCGTTATATCTCTCGCTCCCGATGTCCATTTGAGACGAAATGAGTTGCGTTGGGTTCGCAATGACGAGGCCTACACTCTCGTCCGGTTTGAAGTGACTCTGAGCACTTTGAATTTTTCAGCAAAATTTGATCCCCTGATCAATCTCTCACACCTCAAGATTGTTTTCGAGTGATGCATAAAGTATGGTATCTCGCTAAATCCCAAGAAATCCATTTTTGGTATTGATGAAGGAAAGTTATTAGGTCATGTGGCTTCACAGGGAGGAGTTTCCATTGACTCCGAAAGAGTCCAATCAATAAAGGATGTCCGCCCCCCAAACAATATAAAATATTTACAATCCTTTCTTGGAAAGATCAACTTTATTCGTAGATTTGTGCCAAACTTTTCCGAAAGGATAAAACCTTTGAGCACCTTGCTAAAAGGAGGTGTCGCCTTCAGGTGGAATGATAAGACCAACAAGTCCTTTGAAGATATTAAAGATGCTATCTCCCAAGCTCTTGTCTTGATCAACCCTGATTTCTCACAAGATTTCATAATTGTCTTGTTTGCATCCCAGGATACTATTGCCGGTGTCTTGATGCAAAAATATGCTGATGGTTATGAACATCATGTGGATTTTATGAGCAAGGTCCTTAGAGATTCTGAATTTAATTATTCTATCACTTAGAAACAAGCGTATGCCCTCGTCAAGTCCCTCAAACACTTTAGAAACTACGTCGGCTACAATAAAATCAAGGATTATGTCCCATACCCAGCTGTAAAAGATGTCTTGTCACAACAAGATTGCATGGGTACTAGAGGAAAATGGGTTTCCAAAATACAAGAGTATGACTTAGAGATAAAACCGACCAAAATAATAAAGGGACAAGGTTTGGACCAGATGCTGACCGAGAGTAACCAAGAAGCCATACAAATGGGCGAGAATGAGCAAGTAAACATGATGATCAGCGAGTTAGAGCATGATGAGTGGTATTCTGATATCATCTACTATCTAAAGAACCTGTCTTTCCCCAATCACCTGGTAGACTACAAAAGAAGGGCTTTGAGATTGAAAGCTATGAAACACTGTTTGATTGAAGATGGACTTGGGTGGAGAAATCCCGATGGGGTCATACTTAGATGTGTGAACAAAGAAGAGGCAAAGAAGCTACTGGAAGAATTACACTCTGGATACTGTGGTGGGAACTTTGTAGCTCACACTACTGCCCACAACATCCTAAGGGCTGGCTATTATTGGCAAACACTTTTTTCCGATACCCATCAGCATGTTCGATCTTGCTAGCCCTACCAGTACTTCTCCGGTAAACCAAAACTCCCAGCACAACCCCTGAAGCCTGTAGTAATAAAAGCAACTTTTCAACAGTGGGGTTTGGACTTTATTGGTGAGTTTAAGGACAATTCAAGTAATGGCTACCGATGTATCCTAACAGCCACAGACTATTTCACTAGATGGGTCGAATCTATTCCTACAAAAAAGGCCACTGAAGAAGTAGTCATGAATTTTCTAGAAGACCGAATCATAACAAGGTTCGGTGTCCCTTCCAAGATCACTACAGACAATGCCAAAGCTTTCAACTCAAATGCTCTGGTAGAATTTTTCTTCAAATATGGCATTGTAATATCCCATTCCTCCAACTATTACCCACAAGGGAACAGATTGGCAGAATCAACCAATAAAAACCTCATGAATATTTTGAAAAAGGTTGTGGGGGAAAATAAAAAATCTTGGGATAGCAAAATAAAGTATGCAGTATGGGCAGACCAAATAAAAACAAAAACTTCCACGGGAAAAAATCTTTTTGAGATGGTATATGGACTAGAAGCAAAACTTCCCATGAACCTCCATATTTCTATCCTCTGCTTCGCTCAACAATACGCTACAGATGTAGAAGCAATCCAAGGAAGGATCAATCAACTAATAGAGCTAGATGAGATGAGGTGGAGTGCCTTTGGTAAAATGGAAAGAAATCAAGAGAAGATAAAAAACACCTTTGACCATAAAACTAAGGAAAGAAACTTCACCGAAGGAGATCTCGTACTGCTATGGGATAAGAGAAGAGAAAAACCTGGTATGCACAAGAAGTTTGACAGTTTATGGGCAGGTCCTTATAAAATCTTGAGTTGTGCAGGTAGGAATTATTTCAACTTAGAGACCATGGAGGGAGAATCCCTGAAGCTGCCAGTGAACGCTTTACATTTTAAGCATTACTGCCCACCGATGACCTGACTTCACAAGTAAGTACAGGTAAGTAGGCATTTTGTATTCGTGTTATACCATTTGCATTTCATGCTAGTTTGCTTTCACATTTGCATTATTGGTTGTTTTCTTTCAGTTCATATATATATCTATGTATGCTGGGGTGTCATTACCGCCAAACTTTTGTTACTGATGCCCCTATCGAGATTGAGCAGGTCTGCAGGTTATGCCAGAGATGCTGAGGTTCTCATGCGCTCTATGGTGAGCACATGTCCCTGAGTTGGAGCCAAATGTTATCCCCGATTTTTAGGGATAGCTAGGAGATCATGTCTCGAGGCCCACAGGTCCTAGACATTGAGTACCGAGAGCAAGATTGACCTGAGAATGGCCCTGGAGGGCCCATCCTTTTCTTCTTCCATCAGCTTTGTCTTGTCAACAACAGTAGCATCCATCACCATCGACTTGGTCTTGTATTAGAAGAGGTTCTTGCTCCATGAGGTAATTGGTCTAGTTATCATGGTATGTGTCACTTTTGATCATTGAAACCTTTAAATATATGCATCTGATTCCTTTTGTCTCTAACAACTGCTTGGATATTACATTAGCCTACATGACCATGCTTGGGGAAATTGACTGGGTGCCCTAGCAAGCCTATGCCCATAGGTCTTGGTTTTCCACTGGGGGGATTTCTGAAAAGCCATCGTCCGATCCCATCATAGCACCACTGTTTCATCTTATCACCCGCTCATCTATACCATTCCCCTTGTCTGAGCATTGGGTTGACCTATTTGTAGGATTGCACCTTATCTCGTAGGAAGAAGGGGCTAAAGGCCCAGAAGGTAAAAGCAGCTGGTAAAAGACAAAATCCTAGAAATGAAACCTCGAGATGCTTCACCCTGGGATCCCCGAGAAGGCAATAAGAGGCCTCTAAAAAAGAAACAAGAGGGACCCATAAAATAACAAACACGACCTAGTCAGAGGATAGGGGGTCTCATCATGAGCCAACCTATTAGGTTCATGGGTACCTAACAGTATGACATTGCCACCATCTGGTTACCATGCCAGGGAAGTGACCTTTGGTTGCATGGCCAAGGGAAAGGGGGTCTCATCACGAGCCAACCTTCTCATCTCTGTGAAAGTACTTGTGGGTAACACTGTCAACTCTGGTCACCATGCCAAGGCTGTGTCCTCTGGTTAGCCTTTGAATAAAAAGAAAAATAAGAAGAAAAAGCAAATAAAAGATTAAAGCAAGAAAAGAATAAAGGCAAGAACGGGCTTGGAAAAAAACGCATCCATGACAAGAACAACTCGCCTTCTACAAAGGCACCCACAGATAACATTATGCATCCTTGGTCCTCACTGCACCCACATGTATGGACATCCCCTAGCCACATCACCTCACTTACATGGCTTGGATGAAATCTTCCTGGAAACTTTCCTTCTCTTGTGGACACTAGCCCAATAGGACGTCTTGTCTTTTTCTCCAATCTTGTAGTGCAAGTTTTTGTAATGTCTTTGAGCTATTAACTGATGTATTAGGGTTTTTATGCATATGTTTAATAATATTGATGATGAGATGTGATTAACATTGCTATGATCCCAGTGACTGATGAGCCCATGGAGGGCATAACTTTTGATGTGCAGTACCATGCCTGATGGACAGGTACCATTTGGACCAATACACATGGGGAGATGACCAATTCGGACCTCCATGGGGCTGAAGAGCCCACCAGATGGATTTTGAGACCCCATCAGGGGGTAGAGACAAGATGGAGATGGATCAATTATTTTGCACCAGAAAGGAAGAGGACGTTCTATCAGAGGCACTTCGACAAGACGAGACCTGGGGGGAATGACCCCTTTTCAGTGGAACACCTGCCTTGGAAGGCTTGAGATGTCTCCATCTTCACCATGATGTCATCTATCTTCATGGATGCTTTTGGAGGTAGACTGGGCAATAATGGCACATGTGGCATGTTGGAGAGGCCCCTGGGGGGCTAACGTTTTGCTCCTTGGTGTCTCATTTGCCCTAGAAAGGGCTAGTGACTCCCTTGAAGGGGATTTTACTCTAATTTTTACTTTATTAGGGATTTTTACTTAGCATTTAATGTAAAAACAATATGATTTTGACATTATGGCCTTGTCGACCTTTTTATGACCTAAAAGGTAAAATTAGGTCATTGATACACTATATATTGAGGGTTTTGACTCTCATTTTATCATCAATTATCACTCACTCATGAGTGAGGTCTGAAATTTGTGCCCTATTTGGGTTATGGGCTTAACTAAGTGATGAACACTAGTTGAAGGAAGAGATTTTTGGCATTCTATGGTGTTTCTCTTGAAGGAAGGTTTACAACTAGGGTTTCCATGATTATTTCTTGATGATTTGTAAGTATTTTTCTGCAAAACTTCTCGATTGAATCCTTGTAGTTTAATTTCTTGCATCTATTTATAAATATTGCTGAATCATAACCCTAGGGGACAAACACACAAGTAGGTCGTTGTCTCATGTCCCTTGATAGAGAAGCTTTAAGCCATCGAAGAGGAAAGAGATACCCTAGCCATAGCTACACTCCTTTTTCCTTCTTCCTTTATGATAGCCGTACCATTTTGACTTCAAGAGGAAGAGGACATCCCAAGCCTAGGCTATCTAAACCTAGGGCCGTTTTCTTTTAGGGTTTGATGAAAGAGCCTTGCCTTAGCAACACTCTCCCTCTTAAACCCTCCCGTCTTGATCTTATGAGCTAGCCATTTTTGCCCCTTACTTCCTTCAGTTTCTGCATCCTTCACTTAGTTGACTCCATTTATCCCTTTAAAGGCACTGATCTCCAAGACCCCTTGCACTGAAGTAAAATTTGTCATAAACAATCTCTTTAAGCCTTTTGAAACCCTAACTATACTAACCCTAAGCTCTAGCTAACCCTACTAACCCTGGACTGCTGACGTCACCCTTAGTTATTTCATCTTGATGCAACAACGTTTCACTTTATAAGCAATTGAATGGTAGTTGAGAGCATTTATTGGATTGAGCATTGATTTGTTACACTTAATGCTATATCGTTCTAGTATTTATTGACAAGTGACATATTTATCATTGCCATTTTGCAAACATTGACGTCGTCAATATTTACTTTTAAATTGATTATATTGAATATTAGATAGTCGTTGATTTATATGAAGTACTAACTAATATTGCACGTATCAGTTTCCTTGCTGTGTTGTCTCAAGCAAGTGCTTTTCTTTTCTTTGGTTATACTCTATTATTGGCTGTTTAGCCGGGACTATCTGATTAGCGGTAATCTGTGAAGGGGAAATTCGTCTTTGTACGGTTAGCCTTTTCCCTTTCAAAACCCCAGGTTACCGGGGACGTCTCCCCTAGGCCTAGTCCCCCTAAAGAGAAAGAACCTACCCATCGAGGTGACATTGGGTGGGATAGGTTCCTGTACGCCAGTTTGGCCTTCTACCTTATAGCCTTTACTCCTAGCTACAAACTATGCGATAACAATTCCATTGCTGGTTGAAACAAAAAGGGAGTGAGTGAATGAGATCTATTGAAGAGTCGTGAAGATCTGGCGACAAAATGCTAAAAGAATGAGAATATAAAAGGGGATGTTAAGGCCGTGGAACCCAACAAAGGCAGAGATTGAGAGATGGTTGAAAACAAAGGAGCTGAAATTTGCATAGAAATATAACATAAACCTGAAGTTAACACCATGTAAATATTTGGACAAGTACGTATTTAACGACTTGCATGAAGTATTTTTATGTTATTTCCCGCATGTGTTGTAGGAGTGGATATTGAGGTTGAAAGACAACCACCCTACAAATTGGATTAGACAGCTAGAATGGAATCCTGTTGAGATTGCGTAGTTACAACAAGTTGATAATAAATTTATGCGTGTAGTAGATTTTTGGTTAGACAACATTATTGCAGGATTTATCACAGAATTTGCAGTAGATACTGTGGAGTCTTATAGCGTAGTAGAGCAATATTTCCTGAAGGCACCACGAGGTAGGTATATCAGATCGTTGTATACTTCCATTAAGATGTTACTGTATAAAAAAGGTGTAATAAAAATGGCCTCAGATAACTAAACTTCCCTGCTTGCATGGGGGAAGCATTGACAACAGACATAGAAATGGAGGAAGACATGGATAAAGGAAAGAAGGAGGAGGCCTTGGATCCAATCATGATGGAGGAAGACCAGATCAAGCAGATCATGGAAACAACTGGAAGAACACGTAGTGGAGTACCCTACCAATTTAAGATGAACAATAAGAAGAGAGCCATATCCGCGAGGGAAGGATTGGCAAGTGATGAAGAAGAGGTAGAGGATCACCGGGCTGTGGAGCAGATTGAAGAAATCATGTGCGCGACATATGAAAGGAAGACAAGAGGTCCAAGAGTAGAAACCATAGGTATAACTCCTATCCATATCAGTGTCGGTGTGGAAGCACTTGTTCATCTGTGAAAAGATCTGGGAAGAAAAGAAGATCATAAATGAGGATACCAAACTTTCACAACTAGCCATCTTGATAAGAGACCGCGCACTGAATTGGTACATGAGATTAGCTGCAAACAGTCCACTAGGAACAACTAGAATGATTGTGGATATCAAGAAGCTGCTAATAAATGAATTCCAAAAGCCTAGCTCAGAGGATCAATACATGAATGAGATGATAGATATCAGGAAGAAACTAGAAGAATCTGTGTGGGAGATAGACCAGAGATTCAAACTATTGAAGGGAAAGTTGAAGTATGTCATGACAAATATGCAACATAAGCATCTGTTTGTAAATTCACTACTACCACACTTGAAATACCCTTTGGGATAGTAGAAGTTTCATACCTAGGCAGAGGCTCTTCAGGAAAACCTACAAATGGAAGAGAACCAATATCAGAAGACAGATCCAACAATAGAGGAGCTCAAGGAAGACCTGAAGAATCTAACATTTCAATTAAACCACAATAGGAGTAAGGACAAAAGAGAAGTTGTTTGGTGTACCACATGTAGGACAAAAGGACACCATAAGAATGAATGCCCAACATTCACGCAATACATGGAAACAAGACTTCCAAACCCTTTTTCGATAGGAGGACTATGGTGTGAGATCTGTAAGTCACAAGGGCATGGCCCATATCACTGTCCATCGATGCATAAATACTGGACAGTGCCTAAGAGTTCATATTGCAACTTTTTCAAGTCAGTAGGCCATGATGACAAAGATTGCAGGACAATGGAGTTGATGAGGGAAAGAACATCAGACACCTATATGGTGCAGGAAGAAATGATGACAGGGCAAGCTGCACCACAGTTTAACCAAGCACCAACCCCATATAACATTATGTAGCCGCAGTACAATATCACGCAACCACAACACAATCCTGCGCAGTATAACTAGGTGCCATGGTACAATGCACCACGAGGAGATTGAGTTGGCTACAGAGGTGGAAGACGAGGTAGAGGAGGCTTTGGAAGAGGTAGAGGACTAGTGGTATGCCATAAATGTCAACAACCATGACACTATGCAAGAGAATGTCCAATTCCACCTGCGACATGTATGTATTGTCGTGCATCTGACCATGACACAGAAGACTGTCTGACACTATTGGGGAAGATCCAGGAAAAGAGAAATTAGAACAATCAGAATGTTCAATGGATTTCTACAGAAGCGAGGGATGATGGAAAAAATATCAACATAGTTATGCGCAGAGGAGCTAAGATAGGAGATGATGCGGTAAGAAAAGATCCAACAAAACACAAATGGGTAAAGAAGAACGATGAACCACATAAGCAGTTTGATGCGCAGAATGAAAAGGGGATATTCAAGCAAGCCAGACAATAATTTTTGAAGCCAGATATTGCATCTACTTCAATTGCACAAAATAATTAGGGCGTACCAACATACAAGATGCCTTCATTACTAGATCACACTAATGAAGCACAACCCCTAGGACAAATAAGTACCATAAAGGCTTTTCTACAATCATGTGTTAAACTACTAAATGATCCATCATCTATTAAAGTGTTACAAAATATGTTAGAAATATGTAGCACATAAGTAGAGGGAAAGATCAAACAAAAAACAGTTAATCATTTGCATACGAGGAGGAGAACAAGCAGAGAATTTAGATTGAATGCCAACATTGGAGATTTCAACACGGGGGATATCATACTGGATTTAGGATCTGAAGTGAATGTACTACCCAAGAAGACATGACAATGTGTGGGAGAGCCCACATTAGGATATTCACCCGTTCAACTAAAACTAGCAAATCAACACATGGTTCTTCCAATTGGAAGGTTAAAGGGTGCGACAATAGATCTGGATGGAGTGCGCACTAAAGCCGATTTTGAATTGATAGAAATTGTGGATGGTACAACACCTTATCAAACATTGCTTGTCTTGGATTGGGCATTTGATAATCAGACCATAATCAATTTGAAGACAAGGAAGATGAATTTTGAGTTCGGAGAGTACATAGTCATTGCACCATTGGATCTATCAGAAGGAGAAAGGTTTGTAGAACTCACTTGTTTAGACATAGAGGAAATTAACCGGTTATACAGAACTATCGCACGAGAAGAATATTATGTGACTGCAACTACAAATGGGGTACTCAGTTGGAGAAGTATCACATCATGCATGTCAGACTCAGATATAGGGTTGGATAATTGTTAATAGAGATTACATGAAATATCCACAATAAGGTGCGCAAGAATAGACTGCACAGTAAGATGGGTAGGTACAAAGATAATGAACCTCCCAACTTTCATGGGGTGAATGACTTAGAATAATTCCCCAGAAGATACGAAGATGAAGTGGTAGAAAATCAAAGGCTCTTAGCTCTGGAAATAACACTCAAGGCAACACCTGCAATATGGTGGGGTGCACACAAAGAGACAATCAAGGACTGGTATGAATGTAAGCGGTTATTGTGCATCAGATTTGGCCCAAAACAGGTGTAACGTTCCCCCGACCAACCTCAGAACAAAGAGTGCCACTCTAGAGCAACCACTCATGCTATGCCACCACTCGGTAACATTCTTAGTAATCAATTGAGTTATGCCACCTATATTTACTCTTTAAACTGCATGCAACTAAAACATATACATACAACATTCTTGCAGAAGCTTTAAAGTTAAACAACAATTTTTTTTCTGTGACATACGACTTTTATATGGAAATAATAGTAACCACAGATATGCAGCATTTACAGGAAATTACCCATAAGCACAAAAGAAATCATAATAACATATATGCTAAAATTGTAACATAGGCATGTAAATAACAAAACAACATATCATTTTATCATACAATTGGTACTTATCTTAGAAACACTGTCACCAACTACTTACAGATCGTCCACGAACCTCCCATCCATAGACTACACTGTTCATCGCTCTCAACAGTGAGTCACCCTCGAGCTGGGATTGAACTCCACCCAGGGTAAAGGGCTCCTATCTAGGCTAAGGCTCAAGGAAAACAAGAAAGACTTCATCTCAGGTGCTCACTCAACTAAAATCCTACAACCTCTCATTCCCCACATGCCTATCCCACCCAAGGAAGTGTGCCCCTTCTCTGCTCAACATTCCCTTGGTTGTCCCACTTCCCTTCCAGGGCCTAGCAACTGGCCAGACCAGAATTCTCAGAGCGCTATAGCTGCAGTTTAGCACCTTCGGGAATCAATCCCCAACAATTCTCTCACTCAGAGAACTTCTCACGGGCCTGAGAACCCACTTCTTCAATCCCGCTCCAAGATAACCAGGTACACCAACCAAAAGGAGGTATGGGAATAGGTTCTAGAATGGTGAAATGGCTGTCTCAAGGATAACAGAATGCGTGAGTGAAAATGGTCATGGAATCATTGACTGGATAACTGAGTGTGTACAGGAATCATTGTGAACTCTTTGTGAAAAGTGATGGTGAGAATGATGGTCAGGCTCTAGTCTGGAAAAATTCCCCCCCCCCGTGGAAAAGATCACCCAAATGAGATAAGTCCCCCATGATATGAATGCATGTCCCCAACTTGACACTTGTCATATCGGAAGTTACTTTGGTCCACTTGTCTCCAACTTTAGAACTTAGGATAAAATAATTATCCATACTTTACATTTTGGGAGTATCAATATAATATTCCCTTGACTTTTGGCCCTCCCTTTCCCTAACTGGTGAAGTTTAGTCCCCCATCTCTTTTATCGTGGTCGGTCTATGTGTAGCGATGCATTTATATTAATCATGAGTCATGTACAAAGTAGGCGCATTGGACCTTGACATCTAGGCATTCTGGCCTAATACCAAAACATAAGAATCCTAGATTATAATAGTCGGCTCACCAACCTATAATACATATCATATACACGAGGCTCATTGTCCTCCATACTGCGCGTGGTATCCTGCGATGTGCATATTACATCATTTTACTACGTAGTTCATGCCTGCACTATGCCACATGTTGTGCATTACCAAATGAGGTCAAAACAACTCACCAACTTAAGTATATTTATATTACATTTGAAATTGGGTTTGGTCGAGGGATATTACAATCCCCTCCCCTTATTTATGCACTGTCCTCAGTGCATCATACACCCATATATAACAGAGTTTTCAAAAATCTTCAAAACGATGTGGGTATTCTATCTACATTGCATCTTCATGCTCCCAAGTAGCATCCTCAGGACCGTAACAGATCCATTAAACCTTTACAATCCCTATGGATCGGTTCTAGAGCTGCTTGAATTTTTGGTCCAAAATGTGCATCAGATGCACTTGAAAAGAACCTTCTTGCTCCACCTGAATCACATTCCAATCAATAACATGATTAACATCGGGAATATATTTCTTTAGCAATGATACATGGAAGACATTATGAATAGGAATAGATGTAGGCAATGCAATCATATAAGCAACTGGACCAATCCTCTCCAGGATTTCAAAAGGCCCACAAAATCTAGCTGCCAACTTGGCACAACTTCCCAACTTCAGGGAGCTCCTGTTAGCTTTCACTTTCAAGAAAACATGATCACCCACTTTGAATTCTCTATGGGTTATGTTCTTATCAGAATAACTTTTCTGTCTGTCTTGGGCAGCTTTTAAATTCTGCTTAATTTTTTTCATCTGGTCCTCCATATCCTTGAGAAACTCTGGCCCAACTACTGTCCTATCAGTTGGATTATCCCAAATCACTGGAGTATTGCACTTTCTACCGTAAAGTGCTTCAAATGGGCTCATCTTTAATGAGGCATGATACCCATTGTTGTACGCAAATTCTACCAAGTGTAGGTAGTCTTCCCATTTTGATGGTTTGTCCATCACATACATTCTCAATATATCTTCTATCACCCTATTCAGTCTTTCTGTCTGTCCATCAGACTTAGGATGATAAGCTGTACTAAAGTTCATATTCGTTCCGAATCCTTTCCAGAAATTCGAGGTGAATTTCGGGTCTCTGTCAAACACAATTGTTTTAGGAATCTTGTGCAATCGTGCCACTTCCTTTATGAAAATATCAACAACCTCTGTTGCCTTGTGCGTAGTTTTCAGTGGAATAAAATGGGCAGATTTCGTAAGCTTGTCCACCACCACCATGATCGAATCATGCAGCTTGCCTGTTCTAGGCAATCCCATGATAAAATCCATTGTCACCACTTCCCACTTCCATTCAGGAATGGTTAAAGGTTGAAGCAACCATGCTGGGTGTCTATTCTTAGATTTCACATACATCTAGCGATGTACTCGACGATCTCTTTCTTCATACATGGCCAAAAGTAATGGATCTTGATCGCTGCCACGGTTTTCTGATATCTAGGGTGCCCTGCATAAGGAACATTATGCATTTCATGCAAAATCATACATTTTAAGTCCTGGACATTTGGAACAAAAATCCTATTCTTGCGCAACAGTATTCCATCTATTCCCAACTTATAATCATCCACCTTCCGAAGTATCTTCCCCTACTGTAGCATTTCTACCAATTCTCTGTACTACAGATCTGCATTAGCAACCTCCATAATTTTTCTTTTAACATCAGTTTGGTACATGCTAATGGCTGAAGTATGTAACTCATGCACCTTCCTGCTGAGTGCATCAACCACTTTATTCTCCTTCCCTTTGATATACTTTATATCAAAATCATATTCGCTTAGAAATTCTAACCATTTGCTTTGTCTAGAATTTAGATTTGGCTGATCAAATAAATATTTCAGACCATTGTGGTCTATTCTTAGCTCAAAACTCTTTCCCATGAGGTAGTGTCTCCATTTCCTCAAGGCATGCACTATGGCTGCCAACTCCAAATCGTGAGTGGCATAGTTTCTTTCATGATCCTTCAACTTCCTTGATTCATAACATATGACAAACCCATTTTTACTGAGGAATCCACCAAGTCCTTCATTACATGCATCAGTGCATATGATGAAGTCTTCTTTTGGGTCCGTGATCCTTAATATTGGAGCACTTGTCAATAATTGTTTCAAGTGTTGAAAACTTCTTTCACAATCCAGTGTCCAATGAAACTTCACTCCCTATCTTTGCAAGGAAGTGATCGGATGTGTAATATTCGAGAATCCTTCAATAAACCTTCTGTAGTAACCTACAAGACCCATGAATGATCTCACCTCTATCACATTCTTCGGTGATGAACATTCTCTAATGGCCTCTATCTTTTCAGGATCCACTGCTATCCCATCCTTTGAAATGATGTGCCCCAAATAATGAATCTGTTTCTGATAAAATGAACACTCGCTCAATTTGTCCTATAACCATCATTCCCTTAATACTTGAAATACCATCCTCAAATTGTGTTCATGCTCTTCCTCTGACTTGGAATATATAAGAATGTCATCCAAAAGACAATGACAAACTTGTCCAAATACTCTCGGAAAACACCATTCATTAAGCACATGAAAACAACTGGTGCATTTGACAACCCAAATGGTACCACTGTGAACTCATAATGACCATACCTTGTCTTGAAGGAGGTCTTGCTAATATCTTCTTCTTTAATTCTTACCTAATGGTATCCTGATATAATATCTATCTTTGAAAATATCTTTGCATCCTTCAGTTGATCAAAGAGGTCATCAATCCTTGGTAGAGGATACTTGTTTTTAATAGTCACTTATTCAACTGTCTAAAGTCAATGCACAACCTTAGTGTTCCATCCTTATTTCTCACAAACAAGACTGGGGCACCCCAAGGTGACACACTTGGGCGTATATACCCCTTCTTTAGAAGTTCTTCAAGCTGCATTTTCAACTCCTTCAATTCTAGTGTACTCATTCTGTAAGGAGTCTTTGATACTGGCACTGCTCCAGGCATCAAATTTATAGAGAAATCAATGTCTCTCCTTGGGGGTAGTCCAGGTACCTCCTTGAACACATCCTCAAAATCTTCCAGGACCGCATAATTTTCCAAATTTGACACCTTATCTTTAGGTGTCTCTTCCAAATGAGCTGCAAATATTTGAAATCCTTTTCTGTAACATTTCTTCAGTTGCAATGTTGAAATTTCTCTAATGTTTACTGCCCTGGGAATTCCCTGTACCTTCCTTAGTTTCCCTTCCTCATCCAGGCAAGTAAATTCTTTGTTGTGACAATCTAAGAGAGTGTGGTGTTGGTCCAACCAATCCATCCAAATTAGACAATCATAGGAACCTAAAGGCAAGATGTTCAAATCCGCCTTGGTGTTCAGTCCATTCATGTCTATGAGGCATGACTTAACCATCTCATTAACTTTTCTTTTGGCTCCTGTAGCCAGTTGCACCAACCAAGATTTCCCATGATTGCTTCTTGGCAATTGCAAACTTTCCACCATCTTAGGGTCTATATAACTATGACTAGCTCTTGAATCAATTAAAATAACAAGGGTTTGGTTGTTGATCATACCTTCCACTTCAATAATGTGGGACATATACTCTACTTTCTTGTTGTCTAGGGCTACATAAATCCTTGGCACATATCTGCTGATGTCCTCTACTGTCTCAGTCCATTGTACATTGTGAACAACCCTACTTTTTTCACCTCTGTGAGGACAATATCTGAACCTATGGTCCCCTTTACAACCCCAACATTGCATAGGTGGCTGTCTTGGCCCTTGAATTCCTATGTCAATCACTCTGGGTTCTTTATGCGTTTGTTTCCCTGGTGGATTATTTCTGAAGAACGATGGTTTATATCCCTTCTTCCTCTGATCCATCTTGAATTTCTTATTGTCTTCCCAAGCCTTTTGGAAAGTTGGCTTTGCTTTCTGCTGATCATATAAGCATTTAGCTCTCCTTATGGTTTCTTCTAATGTCTTCGGATCATCATACTATATTTTGTCACTGATGAACGATGGAAATCCACTTAAATACCTTTGAATCTTGACTATCTCATCCTTGATTAAAGAGACATACTTCAGCAGTTCCATAAACCTTCTCTCATATTCATCTATGGTCATACTTCCAAGCTTAAGTTCAAAGAAATCTTTCATTTTCTTGTCATAATACCTTTTAATTAAGTACTTATTCTCAAAATACTTCTTGAATTCCTTCCAAGTAACACTTTTCTCTACAATGTGCTGCATTTGCACAAGTTGATCCCACCACATGGAGGCCTTTCCTTTGAGTTGATAGATAGCGATTCTACCTTTTGCATGAGAAGAATAATTATGCAATTGAAAATATTTCCTCATGCCTAGCAACCATGTTTCTGCATCTTCATCCTTTTTGTGCTCACCATCAAATGTAGGAGGTTTGATTTTGTTCATTTCTCCTCACAGCTCATCCACCCTAGATCTCTTATACCTTCTGACAGGGGATATATTAGAGTTGTTTCCTGCTCTCTTATTGGAATGCCTTTGGGAATGATGGTGATGTCTACTAGCACTTTTTACTTTTCCTTTCTCCTCTGAATATTTTTGACTCTCAGATTTACTTGAGTCACTCTCCTTAACCAATTTTTGTTCTATTCTGTTCAAACCCTCCAATAGCTTCACGTTGAAGTCATCCTTCTTCTCTTTGGATTTCATATTCCTTTCATTATCAACTTTATGGCTTTGGACATCCTTCTGCAAATTCTTAATGGTCTCAGCCATACTGATATCTTCATTCATTTCTTCTCCATGTTCGTTGGAGTTCGTTCTTTCCATGCCCAAATGGACATCCACCCCTCTACTCTCATTTTGTTGACTGTAATTCCCCTGTGCTTCTTCCATTCTTATGGACTCCGCACTGGTCTGATCTGATCGAGTTGTTGTTAATTCTGCAAAATGTGTATCCATCACAACTTATCAGGCTAAATTTCAACAGTTCATGGGAATAAGAACCTTTTGATCCTATATACACATCATAATTATCTCTCCCGATTTCCTGGTGTTATCACCATGGAAATTCTAGATAAGACCCAAGTCTCAAAAACATAGACGCGCAGTGCCTTCAGAGATACACTTGAGCAAGAATGTGGTTTGCTAAAACCATTTTCACCAAGACGCGGTATCACGTGTCTCAATATGTCAAATACACCACTCGTGGAGCGGGCGACAGCTAGTCAGATCACTCTGCTTCACTCATTCGGTACTTCGCAACCATGTGACATCCGCTGAACATCGCCATGTAACAAACTCAAAATCTAATCATTTGAAATGGATTGGCCAAGCATAGCAACCCAACACTCTTGTACGTAATCCGTCTACGCTTCATAAATGGAGTTCTATAATTACCATTCCCCAAGTATAAAGATATATGCGTATCCATAACCGAAGTAATCTCCAAACTGTTTTACTTCCTGCTCTCTGTAAAGACACATTTCGGTATCCCCAACTTGAGATACATGAACAAGGCTAAGTCGAGTGAGACTGGTTATTCGAGCAACATGCTAGACTTTCCTGCGAGTAAGGAGGAAAGGGTCCTTGCGCACATTTTAGCAACTAAGTTCCACACAGAGCTGGCTATAGACTCGCGATTGGAAGCCAGGTTGAATCCCTCTATACAGGATTTAGTCATCAACATGCTAGCCGCTAAGAAGAAAAGGAGCAAGCGACAGAAGAAGGAGGAATCTATGACTGAAGCGGCCGAAAGTGTTGGAGAGAATCAACCGGTCTGGTTAGACTCTTCTTTAAAGGCGGAGATTGCTAAGCTGAAGTAAGTCTTCAACTAAAACAAGCATGTCTCAGTGAATTTTGAACAACCGGTAGCGGAGGTAAAGAGTACTAGAGATGATAGGCATGTTCTTAAATGACCCTTTTTCAACAGGCTAACTGATGTCATCCTCTTTTTGTAATTTGTAATTATTATGATTATATAAATACATAAACGGATTTTAGACTGTTTTATTACAATTTCTAACTGGTGATGTTATGAATCTTGTTCTCTTTTATAGTAAGTTTTTCTTGTAATCTTATATTTTATTTTCATCTGTTTAAATCGGAGGAAATTAAAGTTCATAATTCTTTTTAATTAATTAATGCATCGATGCAGTTGTGTGCTTCTTTTTCTTTTATTAATATGCAATTTAAACTCAGACTCATCGCCTTCCAAGCGACTTCGCGTGCACTAAACTTTGACCTGTTCATTTATATGTAACGTGGATAGCAATATCATAAGGTAAAACGCTTTTCCATGCACCTAAATCTACTGTGCACTTCTTCTTTGTCGCACCGACTACTTACGCGCACTACTCCGGCGTCGTGCACCAATACCCACTGCACACAATTTCGATACCACACACCGATATTCCACATGATTTTTGTCCTATGCATGCACCGTCTCAAGTTCAACATATTCCATCGCGCCCAATTATCTACGCACACTACTTAATACATTGTCGCGACACAACTTATACTCATACTTATGCGCGCACCAACCAAACTCCTCTGTGTTAAGCAATACTTGCGCACCCCATGTGCACCTTACTATGTGTGTGCTCACCATACAAGGTTAAATTCAGTGCATGCATATACACATAATAATATTCCACGCGACACCACAATTTACCACACACACTGGCACGCTAACGTTTTCCCGCACGGTGCCAAAATTTACCACGTGCGCCAGTACGCCAACCTTTTCCAAGGACACTCCGTGACTCCAATTCTGGTCACTTCGAAATTACTTTTCTATGAATATTCACTTCAACTGTACCCCTTTGGCCCATCCAAGCTCAGTGTTGAACTAAATCTCTGATACCAATTTGTAATGTTCCCCGGCCAACCTTAGGCCAGAGAGTGCCACTCCAAAGCAACCACTCATTCTCTGACATCGGTCGGTAACATTCTCAGTAATCAACTGAGTTATGCCACCTATATTTACTCTTTAAACTACATGCAGCTAAAACATATACATACAAAATTCTTGCAGAAGCTTTAAATTTAAACAACAATTTTCTTTCTGTGACATACGAATTTTATATGGAAATAACAGTAACCACAAATATGCAACATTTACAGGAAATTACCCATAAGAACACAAGCAATCATAATCACATATATGCTAAAATCGTAACATAGGAATGCAAATAACAAAACAACATATCATTTTATCACACAATTGGTACTTATCTTAGAAAGACTGTCACCAACTGCTTACAGACCGTCCACGAACCTCCCAGCCATAGACTACACTGTTCATCACTCTCAACAGTGAGTCACCCCCGAGCTGGGACTGAAATCCACCTAGGGTAAAGGGCTCCTATCCAAGCTAAGGCTCATGGACAACATGAAAGACTCCATATCAGGTGCTCACTCAACTAATAGCCTACAACCTCTCATTCCCCACATGCCCCACTTCCCTTCCAGGGCTTCAACAACAGGTCGGACTAGAATTCTCAGAGCGCTGTAGCTGTAGTTTAGCACCTTCGGGAATCAATCCCCAACAATTCTCTCACTTAGAGAACTGCTCACGGGCCTGAGAACCCTCTTTTTCTCCAAGATAACCAGGTACACCAACCAAAAGGAGGTATGGGAACAGGTTCCAGAATGGTGAAATGGCTGTCTCAAGGATAACAAAATGCGTGAGTGAAAATGGTCATGGAATCATTGTCTGGATAACTGAGTGTGTACAGGAATCACTGTGAACTCTTCGTGAAAAGTGATGGTGATAATGATGGTTAGGCTCTTGTCTAGAAAAAATTCCCCTGTGGAAAATATCACCCAAATGAGCTAAGTCTCCCATGATATGAATGCATGTCCCCAACTTGACACTTGTCCTATCATAAGTTACTTTGGTCCACTTGTCTCCAACTTTAGAACTTAGGATAAAATAATTATCCATAATTTACGTTTTAGGAAGGTCCATATCTTGAATCAGAAGTATTTGCTGTGCCAATAAAGGTGAAGAAAGTAAATATTAGGACACATGAGAATCCCAAAATGGCTAGTATTAGAGACTACTGGGATGAAAAAACAATAGAAAGAATAATAGAGTTGTTGTGCGAGTACAATGACCTGTTCCCAACAACCTTAACAAAGATGAAAGGCATAGCAGGAGAGTTAGGAGAGATGAAGATACCTCTCAAACTTGAAGGCAGATCATTCATACAATGACCATATCGACTGAACCCAATATATAAGCAAAAAGTAAAGGCATAAATTGACAGAATGTTGGAGGCTGGAATCATATAACTAGTGGAGGAATCTGAATGGGTAAGCCCTATGGTAGTTCAGGAAAAGAAGCAGGGAGGGATAAGGATCTGTGTAGATCTAAGGAAATTGAATGATGCTTGCATACATGACCCTTTTGCTACCCCTTTCACAAATGAGGTATTAGAGAATGTAGGAGGCCAAGAAGCATACTCATTCACAGATGGATTCTCAGGCTACCATTAGATCAAGATAGCTCCACAAGACATGTACAAGACCACTTTTTCCACTGAATGGGGATCCTACCAGTACACAGTCATGTCTTTTGGAATTAAAAATGCACCAACAATATTCTAAAGAGTAGTCATAGATGCATTCAAATAATTCATCCATCATTTTTTAGAAGTATATCTGGATGATTGGACGGTCTACAGTTTGTTGAAATATCATGTAGAGGTATTAAGGCTGATGTTGGAAAGATGCAGGCAGTGTCAGATATCATTAAATATCAAGAAGTGCATCTTTGTGACACCTTTTGGGATACTATTGGGCCATATAGTGTGCAAACAAGGCTTGCTAGTAGATCCTTCCAAGATTGCAGTGATTGCCAATTTACCACCACCAAAATTAGTACGTCAGTTGAGAGAAACATTGGGAAACACAGGCTACTACAAGAAATTCATAAAAGGGTATGCACAAATCACAACGCCGATGGAGAAACTGTTGAGGAAATATAGTAAATTCCAGTGGAATGAGGATTGTTAGCAAGGTTTGGACACTTTAAAAGAGAATATGGTAACAACACCAATACTAGTATTCCTATATTGGGAAAATACATTTCATGTGCATGTAGATGCATCAATGATAGCACTTGGAGCTATTTTGGCACAACAAGGAGCTGGAGAGTTAGACCATCCTATAACATTTGCAAGCAGAAAATTGTCAGATTCAGAGCATAACTACAATACTACAGAAAGACAAGGCTTAGCAATAGTATATGCACTGCAGAAGTTCAGACAGTATATACGTGGGAAACACTTTAAAATGTTCACAGATCATTCTACCCTCAAATACCTAGTCAATAAGCCAATGTTGCGGGGGAGAATTTGTAGATGGTTACTGTTGTTTCAGAAATTTGACTTTGAAGTGATAGTCAAACCAGGGAGGTTGAATGCATGACCTGATCACCGATGGAGAAGAACCTATGAATTTAAAGGAAAACTTCCCTGATGCACAATTATTTTCAGTCCAAGTAGATGATGAATATTTTGCTGACATCATTCAATACTTGAGTACACGGACTGCGCCATGAGAATTCAACACTGCGTAGAAGAAAAATTTAGTAGTCAAAGCTACAGGCTATCAATTAATTGCAGGACACTTATACAATATGGGTGCATACAACATCTTGAGAATATGTGTACTAGAACATGAAAGGCCTAGGATTTTAGCAGAGGCCCATGAGGGAATTGCTGGAGGACATTATGTAGGAAAAGTTGTTGATTTTTCAATAAGAAAGGTTAAGCATGAAGTTCATTCCATTTTTATTATTTCACTTAACCATAACCAATAATGTTGCAACAACCAAGATCACAAGAAGAAACACCATGAAAAGGAACACAAGAAGTATCCTGGGAAACCCTTCTCAACAAGGGAAGAAAACCCAACCAAAATACTTTGCTATATTCTTCAAGAGAAAGACCTTTACCCCCAATAAAACCTAGCACACAAGAGGGTGCTCAAACGCTAGAAGAATAGCACCCAAGAGAGGTGCACACTTTTCCCAAGAAGGTGTACTTTCTGAAATTTCCAAACTCACATGAAAGATATGATTCCTCAATGGGGAATATACCTTTACTTATGTTAGCACTGAAAGTCACACTTTGACTGCTAAAGTGTAATCTCAACACCCATCCTAATGTAAAATATAATTTTTCTTTTGAATAGGTGGATCAACAAGATGGATAAAGAAAGGGAGAGGGATACAAACTATAGATTAGTAGGCTACACCAATGGGAAATGGAGTCACAAACATCCTACTCATTAAAGGCACAAAATATGCTCAACAAAAAACAAGATTATATGCTGATAAGTGGAAGAATGAAGAAGGAAAACATAAGGTAGAATGTTCACTAAACAAAGATCCTCTCAATTTAATGAATCAACAAATACTTGAATATAAACAATGACTGATGGAAAAAATACAATAGATCCTCTGTTGCTTAGGGATCCATAGATCATTGGCAACCTTTGATCTTCAAATATGTAATATATTCAAATAAGAAGAAATATAAACAAAAGGGTTACAAACTGAAATCAAAGCTCTCATGAGTCTCCAATAGCAGTAATTATTACAATCATAAAATGGCCACAGGCTTACAAATGAACACACACAAGAAAACTACCTACTCCTACTCTCTCTAGCCTCTCTTAGCTCATGAATCCCCCTTTATCCAAGAGATATCTCCTTCCTTAAATAGAAAATAGCATCCAAAAAACCTTAGGAGGTCGAATCCCATCTCCTCCATTGGATTCTAAGCCTTGGAGATAGCTGGAAACAATCAAAGAGAGAAAAATCCAACAAACTGCTATTTTTCAGGAATTTGTTGGAAGTCATTAATAAATTGTTTCCACCTCATTGCATGAGGCCTTTGATGGAGCTAAATATTAGGTGTAGGTATCCCTTGACATCTAACTGATCCCTGAGAATCCATTCGAATCCTCCTTGATAGGTGGCAACCTCCCAACAAGGCGAATATCAAAACCGTGACCGCTACAGGAAATTCGGTAGCGCCGCTGTAAAACAGTTGGTAGCACCACTTATATGTCTAATATCTCTCAAAACATAACACATTTTGAAAAACTAAGAGAGGTTTTTTTTACTTGGAATGTTATGAACAAAAACCTCCTCCAGTTTTCAAAAATACCTTCTCAATTGTTCACAATCCAAGTTTTAAGTTAGTCAGTCAAAACTGACAGAAACGTCCTTGCAAAATAATTCTGCACAATTTGGTCTCTGCCAAAATTTCGGTAGCGCCTTTTGGTAGCACCCGCCTGTTTGTCTTCATGAAATTTGATAGTGTAAATCCTGTGAAAACTCTACAAATTCATTAACACCATCCATCAAAATAATTGAGATAAAAAAGGAGAATGATTACTTATAGCTGTAGCAACCATCGAGAACTGTAAACACTTCCCGTGGGTGATTTTGATGCTTGGAACCTTGTGAGAGTGTTGTAAATGCTTGTTCTTGACATTTGGCACCTTAAATTTGAATGTTGGTCTCTCTCTTGGCGCTTTGTGTATAATTTGATCGATATGCTGGCATTGGCCTATATCTTTGGCTAGTGTTGTCTTGAGATGTCGATTAATGCTTGAACTTGGAGATTGGGCATAACCCATTATAATTTTAATTTTCCCCAAATTAAATAAAATATCCCATAACAAGTATATTCATTTGCCAAAATGAATAATGAAGGACTTATGCAAAGCTGAGGCATAAACCAATCTTGTGCTAACATAGGCTCCATGGCGGATAGAGTCCTCCCTATGAGGCTCTAAGAACTCTTGTAGTTTCAGTGCCTTATCCTAGGGATGCTCCCAACCTTTAACCTCTACAATCTTCTTTGATCCGTGACCTTCAACTGAAACTAAATGCAAATGAAAACTGAAACTGAAAAAAATTATGAAAACGATGCTTGTCTAGCAAGCTTATTGCACACACCTACTCTAATTATTGGGAAAGTGAAGCATTCAAGTTACATGAAACAAACAATGAAGCCATTTCGTCATTTTTTCAATTGTTTGAAGCTTTGAAATGTGCTTCCTTAAGCACCAAATATAATTCTTACTTGAAGGCATGTCAAAGAAACATTTCGAAATACACTTTCCATTGAAGAAATCAATGAACCTAGGCCCACTGTTTGCTTGCAGATAGACATCAAATGGATCCTAAAAAACATCATCAATACTTGCCCCTGCGGTATTGCTTTATGTAAAAAGAAAAAGTATTGCATTAGGTCCTTCCTCCACTGTGCTTGGTTGTTGCATGGCTTGCTAATTTTTTGATTCATCCTCAATGCATATGGCCTTGGTCCACTCCTGGTCATGAGGTGTATTAGGAAAAAGGATTAGTGATGCTTGTCTTTCTTTAATTTCAACCTCTCTCATCTAATCACATGGAATTTGATCTTGGCTGCTTGATGAAAATGAGCTTGCCTCTTCAAGAGGAATAGAGTGTTTATAAGGTAGTTCATCACAATTAGAAGTGTTTGGGAAACTACATTCTTCTGTCTTGTCTTCTGATTGTGACATAAATTCATCATAGCTTGGATTATGGTCCCAATTTCTCAGTGTTTCACCTTCTACACTTAGATGATCATATTTTTCTTCCTTTTCAACAACACAAATATGACATGAGGGTTGAAACAAGCTATTGTTTCTTTGATGGGAAGGGTACTTCTCTGATATAAGGTCTTCAATAGACTGTTCATGGAAATCATCTTCATAATCATCATACAAAGGTGAATCAATGAATATTTGACTATTAATGACTGAGGGGATTAGTACAATAGCTGGGACAACTGGTTGCTCAGGGAAAACATCCTCATAGTCATCAAAACTTGGCAAATCATGGCACACTAGTTCATTAACAATATGAGGGATTACAACAACAACTTGTAAGATATGAATTCGGTCATGACAATATGGAACACTATTCCCATGATGAAATAAATCTGAATCTAATATGACCTCTTGACTTAAAGAAACAAGAAAAGGAGGAGATAGGGAAATGATGGATTGTACATATTGATCTTTCTCTTGGGGACCTAGATTTTGACACGAATGATGCATTTGTTCTTCAAATTTAGGAAAATCATTATGAAACTCATCATCTAAGTCCTTCTCTCTGCAATCATCCCCTTCATCATTATTGCTAGAGGAATTATTTGCTGAATCCTGAATATATGATGCATACCCCTCACAAAAATTCTCAAAAAGTCTTTCAGCTGGATAAATTATCTTGCAATGAGAATAAAAAACATCATGAAAGTCCTTCAAAGAGGAAATAATAGAACAAGGTAGTGTTCTATACCATTACCTCGCATAGCCTTCCAATGAATACATGAACATTTTCATCAATATATCTTCATGATGGATGTCAAGTTGCTGCATCAAAGCATGAAATTCATGAACATGCTCAAAAGGGTTGTCATCCTCACCTTCATAAAATCCGGGCAATAGATCTTTCCATTCATCAATTTGAGGCACAGGATGTGGATAACCATCTATGGCTGAGAAATTGAGTGGGGAAAACCTCCTGGCCAGGATAGCCTTCATAGCCATTTAATTTGTCTCATTCCAATGGAGTCACCAACAAATTCTGAACAATGGAGTCGCCATAGTGAATGTGCAGTCTTGAAGGTGTCCAACTTCAGTCACCATCTAAAGCTGGAGTTGTGCAATGTCTTTCTTCCCAGAGAGCTTTTCAATCTGCTCAAATCTGTCCCCGACAACGACGCTAAAAATGTTAGCACTGAAAGTCACACTTTGATTGCTAAAGTGTAAGCTCAACACCCATTAGAATGTAAAAGATAATTTTGGTTTTGAATAGGTGGATCAACAAGATGGATAAAGAAAGGAAGAGGGCTACAAAATGTAGATCAGTAGGCTACACCAATGGGCAATGGAGTCACAAACATCCTACTCATCGAAGGCACAAAAAATGCTCAACAGAAAACAAGATTATATGCTGATAAGTGGAAGAATGAAGAAGGAAAACATAAGGTAGAATGTTCATAAACATATATCCTCTCAATTTAATGAATCAACAAATACTTGAATATAAATAATGACTGATGGGCAAAATACAGTAGATCCTCTGCTGCTTAGGGATCCATAAATCATTGGCAACCTTTGATCCTCAAATATGCAATATATTCAAATAATAAGAAATATAAACAAAAGGGTTACAATCTGAAATCACAATTCTCATGAGTCTCCAATAGCAGTAATGCTTACAATCATAAAATGCCCACAGGCTTACAAATGAACACACACAAGAAAACTACTTGCTCCTATCCTACTCTCTCTAGCCTCTCTTGGCTCATGAATCCCCCTTTCTCCAAGATATCTCTGCTTCCTTAAATAGAAAATAACATCCAAATAACCTTAGGAGGTCGAATCCCATCTCCTCCATTGGATTCTAAGCCTTGGAGATAGGTGGCAACAATCAAAGAGACAAAAATCCAACAAACTCCTAATTTTTAGGAATTTGTTGGAAGTCATTAATAAATTGTTTCAACCTCATTTCATGAGGCCTTTGATGGAGCTAAATATTAAGTGCAGGTGTCCTTGACATCTAACTAATCCTTGAGAATCCATTCGAATCCTCCTTGACAGGTGGCAACCTCCCAACAAGGCGAATATCAAAACCGTGACCGCTATAGGAAATTCGGTAGCGCCGCTGTAAAGCAATTGGTAGCGCCACTTCTATTTCTAATATCTCTCAAACCATAATACATTTTGAAAACTTGAGAGAGGTTTTTGTTATTTGGAATGTTATGAACAAAGACCTCCTCCAGTTTTCAAAAATACCTTCTCAATTGTTCACAATCCAAGTTTTAAGTTAGTCTCTGAAAACTGGCGGAAGCGTCCTTGCAAAATAATTCTGCACAATTTGGTCTCTGCCAAAATTTCGGTAGCGCCTTTTGGTAGCGCCCGCCTGTGTGTCTGCATGAAATTTGGTAGCGTAAATCCTGTGAAAACTCTACAAATTAATTAGTACCATCCATCAAAATAATTGAGATAAAAAAGGAGAACGATTACTTATAGCTGTAGCAACCATTGAGAACTGTAAACACTTCCTGTGGGTGCTTTTGATGCTTGGAACCTTGTGAGAGTGTTATCAATGCTTGTTCTTGACACTTGGCACCTTAAATTTGAATGTTGGTCTCTCTCTTCACGCTTTGTGTATAATTTGATCGATATGATAGCATTAACCTATTTCTTTGGCTAGTGTTGTCTTGAGATGTCGATTAATGCTTGAACTTGGAGATTAGGCATAACCCAATATAATTTTAATTTCCCCCAAAATAAATAAAATATCCCATAACAATTATATTCATTTTCCAAAATGAATAATGAAGGACTTATGCAAAGCTGAGGCATAAACCAATCTTGTGCTAACAACATACACTAGACTGAACCTATCAACAAAAGTGTCTATTGGCATAACAAGGATGACCTCTCTATCTTATAATATAACTAATATTAACCAGATTAATTATCTTTTACATTAATTACCAGTCACATCAAAGTGGGGCTGACCTGTACCCTTTACATTACAATTAGGGTTACAGGCAGGCCCGACTCTTGAACAATATAGCAAGGTATCTTGTACACCCACTAGTGATCATCCACCAGGGGCACATCCATAGGGATTTCCATATCTCTGGCTTACTGTTGATTAAGGTTGGTTGTCATTGATGTCAACCCTTGAAGAAAGCCCTGTAGCACAAAGGTTTGGGTAATGGACCCAATATTGTTTGATGTAAATATGACTCATTATTGTTTTGTCATGGTTGATAAGAAGTAAATATGGATGGACTCCAAAGTGGCCCCCTTATGGTGAAAGCCCTCACAGGAAGATGCTTTGTGGAGTAAGAGAACCCATGCTTAATTGTGGAATAATGAGATGAAAGAAAGTGAATTTGTCAGGGAAAATATCCTAGATGGATAGTTCTTGTCATGCCATTTCTAGTGGTATGTATAACATCACATAACTCCTCACGGTTTGCGAGTTATGGCCTTACGAAGTTGGAGGACCCTCATATGTCATCTAGAAGCCCCAAAAGGTCAAAGTAGTCAAAGTGGTTTAAGAGATTTTAAAAGGTAAATAATAAA
>ML794572.1:250394-272997 GCA_009831015.1 Picea engelmannii
TGCATTCTCATCAAGGACAATACATATTATATTACATCAATCATCAATCAATCAATCCTTTGACATCAATCAATCACTTGACATCAATAAATGACATCAATCAATCAAACCATTGGCATCAATGACAACATGATCCAACACAACAGACATGCAGGAATGGCACTAGCCAAAAAAAAAAAAAAAAAGGTACAGTGGGGGAAATCAACTCAATTCAGAAGAAAACTAGAACACAAAAGAAGTCACAGCGTGGTCCTACACAGGGTCCACAGGCTATAGAGAAATCACTGGAAGGAATAAAAACACAGGTGAGTGTAGAGTAAATGCAGACGGAGGCACAAGAGGTAACCATGGATGAAGAAGTTGAGAAGGATACCAACATGGATAAATGGATGCCAGAAGCATATGAACAACCAGAGGCCCAAAGGAAGAGAACATTGGAGCAAGCAAGTGGCACCAGGAATAAAGAAAAGGCCCACATGAAACAAATGGAAACATCAATGACAACAGATGACGTAGAGCTGATAGCCACAATAGTAGAAGATCGACTGTTGGAAGTGTGGGAAAATGCGGAAAACCTTCAAGCTTCAATTTTGGAATAGGTACAGGAGGTAAAAATTACGCTAAAATAGTTGTAGATCAAGGTAGAACAACGACAAAAGGAGAAACCAACGCCAGTAAGAGAAGTAGCACTTGTTGGAGAGACAGTAAAAATCACAGCGCGGGGAAGTGATAACTTTATCATAACACCATATATGTTGTTAATCGATGAGGAAACAATGCAAATTCCCATGAAGGATGTTGAAACATTGGACTTGGCGTTGCCTAAGATACCAATAAAGGCGTTGTTCAAGTTACAGGTTAGCGTCGCGCAAGAGATTCGATCCAAACCAAGGTCTGACGTGATGAATCTACAAATAGCGCAGGAATAAAATATGGTACTGAAGGAAGCCATCATCCAGGAAGGGGAAAATAAAGAGATAACAAAACAAAAAGTGGATGAGATAGAGACCCAGATAAATATAGTCTTTCAAGCGATCTCAGATGACACAACATCAGGGGAAGCATCTTCAGAGGAGAAGATAACAAAGACATCACAAAATCTGCAACAATATAAAGAGAATATCAAGGAACTGGAGGAGCGCATAGTACCTATGACTCCCCTAGCAGTTCAAGCGCAAAGAGAACAATATGCGATAGAAACTATAGAAAACATCACGGAAAACATACATAGGGTGGAAAATCTACTAGAAAAGAGCGACCAACTATGGACCCAACTACTAGAGGATGGGAGCCTACAAGAGCTGCAAGGAAAGGAGGATAAATTGCATGCAACAATGGCATATGTCAAGCAACGATAGAGGACAATGTCACTGCCAGAGAATATTAAAATGGCCGTAGAAATGAAGAATCTTCAGGCAGAAGAAAAAGTGGTGCATGCATAGAAGATCGCACGACAGGCTCAGTTAGAGCCCCTATAGGAACAAGAAGAATACTTGGTCGTGGAAATTGATGCAGTGAAAGCATGTCTCAAATAGATAGGCTTGGAGGGGGGTGAGGTATTAAGACCACTAGTGAACACACATGTGGTCGAAGTAATGAAAACAAGGAGAAACCAGCCTAAGGAGTAGTGCCAAAGGGTAGTAGATATGCACGAAGCGTCGATACAAGAAGTAACAGACACTAGAGTTAGGCAGTGACTCGTGTGTGAGGTGGATGCACATACAGGAAAAACAACACGTGAAAAACATATACACATGTAGAAGAGGAAGGCATGCGAGGCACACATGCAAGAAGACCTAGCCATGATAGGGTTAGGGTTTTGTTAAGAGAATGTAATGGCTGTTAAGACATTAATATGTATAAGTAGGTACCTAGGAGGTCTAGGCCCGGGGGATGGTTATGTTCGAGTGGGTTTTTGGGAGTGGTTGGAACATTGTGAGTAATTATGGTTGCTTAATGTGACTGTAAGTCTGATCTAATTTTGTAAGCTGTTGAGCTGGGGAGAGGGACTAAGGTATATCTTGAGGGTTCGATCATAGGATGAGGTGTTGATATTATGGTAGCTGCGGGAGGTATTTACCTCCATGTGTAAACCTGAAAAGGATAGAACACTTCATGAAGCAAGAAGAAACCCTAATGAGTTGGCTAAATAACCCTAGAAGACTTGTCGTCTCAAGAAGATAATTTATATTAGGTTATTAGCCTCCAAGAGAAGAAGTCGACAAGAAGAAATAATAATATGTTCAATAGATAGATACCCAGAATAAGAAGTCAGCCCAGGCAGTTAGCCAGGAATACTATAAATATAGGGCACCAGTTTCTCATTTGTCACAGTCTCAGAATTGTAGAGCAACAACTGGTGTGCACTGCAGTGCCCATTCTTGTGCGCAGGTTTGAGGAGAGCTGTCGGTGCAGCTGTTGCAGCTAGCAATTATGTTTTGGCTTGGAATATCTCTTGGCTAGGGTTTGGAACATCTGATCAACCTTTTTTGATGCTCTATCCTTGGGGAAAGGTGCGCTACCCTTTGTTTGGCTATCTAGCCTAGGGTTTGCTTCCAGAGTGATTCTCTGTCAAGGTTAAGGTGCTTAGAGGGTGGGTTTGGCCTATGGTTGGGTGACAAGGGTATTGTCAATGGTAAAAAAAGCACACATCTTTTATATTCTAAAAGGTTATGGGCCCACACCTCCTTAATTCAGTCTAAACGCTGGAAGGAAACATAGCCGCTAGGATATTAAGCTCGCTGAGGAACTTCTGCTAGGGTTACGAGCAGAAGCAACTTCCAAGACACTGTCGCTAGGGTTACTAGTAGGAGCAGTTGTAGAAACCCTAATCCTCTCGTTGAGGCACCTTAAGTGAAGATATTGACCTAATCTCTGAACATTTTAGTGTGCCCTAGCCAAGCGCATCTCTTGGTACTCTCAGCAAGCCAAGATGTCAAGTTTGAGTTTGTGGTCAAATCTAGGGTTTGACCAAGTCAAAGAAGCCATGACTTATTCTATGAAGTCAGAGAACAAGTTAGATGGAGCTTCTAACTTCAGAGCATGGAAGACAAGGATTGATCTCATCCTTGCCAAGAATAAAGTTCTGGATATCGTGAAAGGAAAGATCGCGAAACTAGAGTTTGAAGAAGGGAAAGAGAAGGAACTGCAGAACATTGCAGCTACAGAGAAGTTCAAAGATGGTTACACCAATTCTATGAGTATCATAGCAGAATCTATAAAATACCACTTGATACCCTACATCTCCCATCTTAACTCATCAAAGAACATGTACGATGCCCTAACAAATCTCTTCTCAGTCAGAAACATTGGACAAGTAATGAGTTTGAAGAATGAGCTCTGTGACATGAAGATGAATGATGACGACAACATACCATCATACTTTGTGAGGATGTCTCAGTTAAGAGATCAACTACAAGCTATTGAAGAGATCATCTCAGAGAAGGAGTTGGTAAACATAATACTCAATGGTCTTCCCAAGACGTGGGATGCATTTGACGCAAGCATGAACACAAGGAAGGAGTATCCAACATTTGAAGAAATTTGGACTTGCTATGCTCAAGAAGAATCAAGGATCAGTGCAAAAGAGAAACCCCAAAAGAAGTACTATGATCAAGCCTTCACAGCAAGATTCAAGAATTTCAGGAACAAAAGGACGTTTGGTTCAAGGAGGAAGCCAAATCAAGAGAAATACATTTCAGAAGTACAATGCTTCAACTGTCGAAAGTATGGCCACTACAATAATCATTGTCCCAAGCTAAAGAAAAGGAAGGAGAAACATGAAGCATCAGTTGCCGAAGAAAAGGAACCTACAAAGAAGACTAAGCAGGATGAAAGAGACTTCTTCTTCTAAAAGTAACAATACTCTTCTTATTTCTTGTACATATCTTGTTTGCATGGTCTCTATACATATCTTGTATATCTATCTCCTGGAAGATAATGTATTCCAAGAAGAACTATACCTATGGAATAACAACAAGATAAGGATTGATATCATTAGATAATACACATGAAAGGATGAAATATGTCGAATCAATCATGAAGACACTTAGAAGAAGAAAAGACAGAAAGAAGTCAGAAATCAATAGGAAATTGGAAAAAGACTTATGGCATTTTGTAGAAGACAACAAGATGGAAGCATGGACTCTGTTAGACAAGAGAGCCAATTATATATTGCAGAAGACAATAAGGATGAAGATGGAAGCATGGACTCTGTTAGACGAAAGGAGCCGATTATATACACTCATACATGAAGCAAGGATTAGGAGGGAGCTAATCCTGTGATCAATAGAAGATGATGAAGCAACCATGAAAGACAATACGTATCCAGTTCAACCTCAGAAGAAGTCTTCTTTGAAGAGAAGCTTTAAAGTATCCCTGGTTGTCCATCCACATATGTGATATTGTGATGAAAGAAAGAAATATAATCTTTAGGGCATGGAATCTACTCCATGGACCCAAGAGCTAAACACGAGGAAGAACATGAAGATTCAAAGAAACAAAGAGAAGCCAGAACAACCAGTCATTGTATCAAGAATCACAAGATTGTCAACCTGATATAAACTCAATAAAAGCAATCAAGCAGAGGAACTGGAAGTCATGATGAAGAAAAGTGTATGTAAGACTTATGAATGAAGCATTGCGAGATCTATAACTAGAGGTTCTCTCAGATGGAGGGAGAAGACTATGATGATTATTTGTTCCAGTAAACCAGACTTATCTCTACATGAGTCATTATATCATCTACAACATCCATAGTTGGAGTTCTACATCAGATGAAAGAAAAGAATACTCTCCAGAGAAATTGAATAAAGAGTGTATGAAGAATCAATCTCAAGAATTTGAGGCATACCAGAAAGAGACCCTTGTATGCAGATAGAAGAAGATAACTTGGTGAAGAACCTCCAATGCAGAACATAAGCATGGTGAAGATTTCCCATAACATCAAGATGATTACTCAGTAGATCAGATCTCATGATAACAGAAGAAGTGCCACATGGATATGTTCCAGTTTTCCAACAATAATATACTCTATTGTTCAGAGCTACATGAAGCCTTCACAAAAAATCAGTGTTCCAGACTAAAGTACATTTGAAATCAAGCATTACATTATCCGTGATGAAGTCCAGAAAGGAGAAAGTGATTCTCCAAAACATATCTCCATAGATGAGTAGATAAGCAAACATTTTGGTAAAAGATGAAAGAGTTTGCGTACTCAAGCTGGAGCTCATGGAGACGACTTTCTTATTGAAAAAGGAAGAGATGAATCCCAGGTTGGGAGGGAGCACTGAAAATATTATTGAAGACATTCACTGAAAAATAGTCCAGCTTGGACAAATTCTTTCCTGTTCGGAAAGTGGATTGAGATTTCTGACGGACAATGATTTCCCATTGTGGTTAACATGGGAAATGGTCCAGATTGTTGATGTATCATAGACAACGACTTCCCATTGTGGTTAACATGGGGAGTGGTCTAGGGAAGTCTCTCTTCTTGAGGGTTACTCAAGAAGACTGGCACGTCTCACCGTACAATGATTTCTCATTGTGGTTAACATGAGGAATGGTCTATTTTGGAGGTTGATATAGGACAGTCTTTTCCTCTTGTGGTTAATAGAGGAAATGGTCCAGACAGTCATTCCTTAGGGTTTATACATTCTCTCCAGGGTGCACTTTTATTAGTGTAGGAAGAATGGCCCAAGGTGGGGAATAGTCCAGGCTCAACAATCAGGGACATGCATTCCTTAGGTTTTATACGTTCTCTCCAGGGTGCACTTTGATTAGTGTAGGAAGAATGGCCCAGGGTGGGGAATGGTCCAGGTTTAGAAGACAAGATAATTATTCTTCCTTGCTTGAGAAGAATAGTCCATATATCTCATTGTTCTACTCTGAGGGCAGATATTCTTTCAGATCTCGCAGATGTGAGTGAAAGATTGGCCTAGATGATTCAGTTTATATCATAACATTGTTTCTGTGCAAGTTGATATCAGATGATTGTTATGAATACTGTATGACAATAGATGTATACTACTGTGGTGGATGTGTTCCACTATTCATGACTATACGTTACTGATCAAGTACTTGTTTTCTACTTGGTGTGGTAGTGTACCACTGGATTTTAGTTATGTACTACTATGGATAGACACAGTTGTGTTCTATTTTGTTTTGATTGCCTTGAATACTATCAACAGTTTATTGGAAATAATTATGAGCCAAATGAATGATGAACATAGATTTTCCAGACAGAAAATGGTTCAAAACATTTACTCTTCTAGATTAGAAGAATGGCTCTTGTATCACTCTATGGAGTGAGCATCATGTCTAATTACTCAGATAGAGTATGGTTTTGAGAGATGATGCAGCTGATGATGATGATGGTGCTCATGATCCAGTCATGATCTAGTCTATATAACTATGTTGATGGTACTGGGTGAATGGTATGTTTTGTGCTCAAGACCATTACTTATAATACATCCCTAGCTAGGAGGGAGTGTTGATATTATGGTAGCTACGGGAGGTATTTACCTCCACGTGTAAACCTGATAAGGATAGAACACTCCGTGAAGAAAGAAGAAACCCTAATGAGTTGGCTAAATAACCCTAGAAGACTTGTCGTCTCAAGAAGATAATTTATATTAGGTTATTAGCCTCCAAGAGAAGAAGTCGGCCAGAAGAAATAATAATAAATTGAATAGATAGATACCCAGAATAAGAAGTCATCCCAGGTAGTTAGCCATGAATACTATAAATACAAGGTGCCAGTCTCTCATTTGTCATAGTCTCAGAATTGCAAAGCAACAACTAGTGCGCACTGTAGTGCCCAGTCTTGTGCGCAGGTTTAAGGAGAGCTGTCGGTGCAGCTGTTGCAGCTAGCAATTATGTTTTGGCTTGGAATATCTCTTAGCTAGGGTTTGAAACATCTAATCATCCTTTGTTAATGCGTTATCCTTGGGGAAAGGTGTGCTACCCTTTGTTTGGCTATCTAGCCTAGGGTTTGCTTCCGGAGTGATTCTCTGTCAAGGTTAAGGTGCTCGAAGGGTGGCTTCAGCCTATGGTTGGGTGACAAGGGTATTGCCAATGGTAAAATGAGCACACATATTTTATATTCTAACATGAGGACCCTAGTGCGATATAGTGCACCTCATTGTAGATCTCGATCCGTTCTGATGGAAAGTTGTAATACGCGAGGCGCTGTAGTGATGGAACCAAAATAATAAAAATAAAAAAATAGCCAAATCTTTGTGGACGTAGCCCAAAAGAGGTGAACCATGGTAGACCCTGCATTATGTGACTGCATTTTATGTATCTTGTTTGATTTTGATGACTAGATGTTAGATAAAAGAATGAATGAATTAGTTAGATCTGTTTTTTTACATGCATAAGTAAGGATTACAATGAAATAGATCTAGATGTATGAACTAGTAAATGATTGAAGATCACAGAGGTTAATCGCAGATCCCCACTCATTTTTTAGGCTGCAATCACCTGAGCGTTGCATCTACCCATAAGAACTATCTCGGGTGAGACTACGCAGTGCATCTTGTGCGTTGTGTTGCCTTCTGGTTACCAGGAGGGCCGATATTTTTAGGGAGGTTTTGTTGGAAACCAAGTGGACCTGAACCTGGATCAGCCCAAGAAGGGTAGCATGAGTAAATTATAAAATCCAACAAACGATTAGCGTTACTTCGTGATTTACACTTACTCTATCTTCCATTGTACTTGCTCAATGGTCGAGAGAACTTGAAAGATCTTAGATCAACGATCATCATTAACTTCAACCTTCAACACTTCGGGTATTTTCTAGTAGTAGAAAATTGATATCCCCAAAGGAATTACTCCCGTAGTGACGTATCTTGCTGATGTCACTGTTGACGTGGCATTGGTTGAGTGGCTTCCACATGTCACT
Organism: Picea engelmannii; assembly: GCA_009831015.1. Lineage (NCBI taxonomy): Eukaryota > Viridiplantae > Streptophyta > Pinopsida > Pinales > Pinaceae > Picea > Picea engelmannii. The sequence goes on from ML794572.1 coordinate 258,298, forward strand.
TAGATTCATGAATTTCGTATCCTTAAAGTGCCAACTAGACCTTGACACTTGTCACCATTCGAATGTGCCATGTGTCCTTGCCAACGTGGGCTATTACTGTGTGTACCGCGTGTCTTACTTCATGACTTCAGAGCTCTGGCCTTCGGGTGAACTTACATGTTCTAAAGCCTTTTCCGCTGAAGTGGTCAACGCCAAAGTTGACAGTCTCCTTGTGATATGACAATTCTTATGTTTTAATCCAGATCAATGGTTGACGTGACTTTTGGGCTTCAACCTTTGGGTAATTTTACCTATTCTTGGATTGTTTTCGCCGGAGTGATCAACACCAGAGTTGGCTGCTGCTACGCAACTCTGATTTGACGACTATAATATTTCACTCTAGATCAAAAAATTTCATGACTTCGGGGCTTCGGCCTTCAGGTAATCTTGCTTGTTCTAGACTCCTTTTCTCCTTAGTGGTTAGCGTCGGAGTTGACCAGTTCTACTAAGCTTTAATCCAACAATTGATATCTTTCTTGATGTTATCTGATGATTTTAATCAGGAACTTCGTGTCTTGTCCTTGTTTATCCTATCCTTCCACTTTATTTTGATCAGACGATCAATATCACTCTCGAAATTTTTCTAATATTAGATGACTCATGTTCACTTCAGGACTTTGTCTACAGCTAAAATATTTTTCCTTCGGGTAATTTTATCCAAAGTAGTCAACTCTGAATTTGACCATTATTCCTCCTACACGATCTGACAGTTTAAGTCACTCCCGAATCTTCAATCATACGACCATGATTCTATCCTTTACACAGGTTTCCTCTGTGATCCAACGATCATATTTACATCTGAATTCTGGATGAATGGATCCAGTTGCTTGATTTTTATAAAGGTTTCCACCTGTAAAAATTCTCTTTCTGAAAATTGATATCCCGCGTGACTTCAAAAACACTATCTCTTCCGAGCTTTGGAAAATGTACCTATAAAAAATATCATCGATCCTTGATAGTGATCAAATATTACATCGATGAAATTTACCATACGTTTTTTCTCCTAAACTTTAGCCTTACTGCTATGTTGCATTCTATTTCCATCAATGACCCTTCATGACATATGGAAAGACCTTATTGGCCATCCTGACACTAATGCAAACTGTATAACTTTGTTCACGATTGATTCATGTTGTATAACTTTGTTCATGACTGATTCATGTTGCCATCAATGACAACACACAATCAATAATGCCAATAATCTCCCCCTTTGTCATTGAGGGCAATATATATGTAAAACAAAAATGATTTCATACCTTTTCTCCCCATATCACTAATATTCTTTTCTATATGGTAGAAAATTTGTTTTCTACTTAACTTTGTTTTACTGCTTCTCTCACCCTTTGAAATCAGTGACAAAGAGTGAGGCTCTGACTATTTTTCTCCCTCTGTGAATTTACTAACTGCTTATCTCAATTCATTGGGATATTTGTGTTTAAATAAGTAGTCTTCTTGATACTACCTTGTAGTGATACCAATTTGTAATGATCAAGTCTTTTAAACCTAATCTAATTAATTTCTTATTTGATAACCAAAATACTCCCCCTGATTTTTTACTGTCTTTCCTTTGTCAAATGGGACAAGGGTATGAATCTTTCTGATCTTCTTGATCCACTTCTTATTCTTCTTTGATATTTCACATGAATATCAATTGAGGATTGATACCAATTGATTTAATACCAATTTTGTTATCAATTGATCTTTGCTAATATCAATTGATCTTTGTTGATTGATACACCTTGAACTTGTCTGCTATTTTTTCTCTTCTCCCCTTTTAAAAAAAATGACAAAAAGGATCTCTTTTTGTTCCCTCTGAGGTTATACTCCCCCTAAGGTGATGCTCTCCTTTGTCCATTTTCTCCTTCTTGTATTCTACAAATCCCCTTATCAATTATTTTTCTTTCTTTGGCTAAAGGATTATGACATCATCAAGATTATGTCATATTCTTCTATAGGGAATTCCCTTTCTGGAGCTTGTTCTATTTCATATTGAATTTTGCATTCCTTATTAGGACCTTCACCCATCATTTTCTTGTTATTAATTTCTTCATTTTCATGTGCAATATCATCTTTCTTTCTATCTCCTTCAGATTCTTCTCCATATCTTTCTATGAGATATTATGATTTTTGGACCTTTTCTTTCTAATTGTGTTTCAAAGATTTGTCATATCCTTTCTTCTTCCAAATTTTATTAGGTTTTCTCTTTGACTTGAATGCCTTATTTAAGGATTGAATTTTTGAACTCCTGCAGCTTTAGGATTTGTGCCCAAACCTATCACAATTGTAACATCTCATTGTATGAAAAAATGTTATTGTGTGCCCAACAAAATTGCATCTCCAACATCTAATTGAGTTTTTGGATTTTTGTGCATATCCTTTCTCTGGTTTCTTGCAGTCCATTTCTTTATGGCCAAAGTTATGACAAGAAAAGAAATAACCATTGAAGGTGTTTCCATTCTTGAATTTATTTTGGCTTGAGAGATCTGTCTTTTGATTTTCTTCTTCCTTTTTACTTCTATAGCTTCCTTCCTTAAAAAAGTTCATGACTTGTAATTGCTTTGTAATTGCACCTTTTCCTTTTGAGAAGTATGATCCTTTCTCATGTTTGTAAATGGTGCTCCATTTGTCATTGTCTTCCTTTTTATTATATCCAAGACCAGTTTTGTCATCAACCGATCTTTGACTGTTCCAAATCTTATCTAGGATAGCTGTGCTATTATGGAATTTGACAAATTATTTGTCTTTTGATCCATCTTTTTGAGATTGACTATTTCCAATTTCAACATGTGACATGTCTCTTCCTTTTTAGTTAACTTAATCTTCAGGGCTTCTTCCACTTTCTTAGCATGTTCAAGTTGAGGCTTTAGATTGATGAGTATTTATTCTATCTCATCCAAGACTTCTTTGCATTTAATAGTTTTGTCATATGTCTTCAATTCTTCCATATCTTTTGTTAGATAAAAAACTTTAGTTTTCAATTTTTTTGATTTCTTCCTCGTTTTCTAGGTGAATCCATTTGAGGTTGATGGCTTCTAATTCCAACATTTGGCATGATTATTCCTTTTTAGTTAATTGGATCTTTTGGGCTTATTCCCTTTTCTTATATTCTTCAATTTGAGTCATTAGATCTTCATTAGTACTTTCATTTATCTTTTTGAAGTTGATGATTTCCAATTCCAACATGTGTAAGAATTTTCTTTCCTAGTTAACTGGATCTTTGAGACTTCTTCACTTTCTTTAGTTTCCTCAAGTTGAGTTTTTAGACTGTTAACCAATTCTTCTATTTCTTTTAGTATTTATTTTCTTTTATGTTCATGTGTCTTTAATTCTTCCATCTCTTCTGTTAGATTAACAACTTCGGTTTTCAAACTTTTGATCTCTTCTTCTTTGTTTTATAGATGAGACTTTTGTTCATGCTCTTCATAGTTAGATTGATCTAATTGTTGTAGTAGCAACATATCTTTCTTTTGAATTTTCTCCAACTCTTCAAAAGTGCACATAACTGTGTATTCAATCTGGTCAAGAACATCCCTGGTAACTTCAATACAGAGACTATTTGTTCGTTCCATACTAATCACTTCAAATGTAGTTATAACATCATTCTTAAAATCTAATAGTTTTTCTTTGGTGAATACTGAGGTATTCATCAATTCCTTGATGTAGTAGTCTTCACTGTTGAAGACTGGGGTTTGCATCAAATCCTGCATTTCATTCTGATTAAAAATCCCTTTCTCTATATTATGTTCTTCAATTTGATTGGAATTCTCCTTTTCTTTATCTTGTTCCTTATTTGGATAAGAATTATATTCTTCTGAGTTTTGTTCTTTATTCTGACAAGAATCCTATTTATCCGAGTTTTGTTCCTTAATTTGATAGGATTTCTCTTCTTCTTGTGCTTCATTATGATAACATTTTTCTAGTTGGAGCCATAATTCTTTAGCAGATTTGTAGTGTCTCATCTTTTCTTTGACTTGGTCTGACAATCCATCCTGGATTGCTTTTAAGGCTAATGAATTGTTTCTCCTTGCTTCCTTTGCAGTTTTGGTTTTTCTCTTTGAAGTAGTTAAGTTCCAGGGCTTACTTACTACTGAATCCCAAACTCGAGATCCTATTGACTTCAAATATCTTTTCATATTTTCCCTCCATGAAGAATAATATGTTCCATCAAATAAGGATGCTTCATTTGTGGAGATAGCAATTTGTCCACCCATTTCTTCAGAATCTACCTTCTAGTGTTGAAACTATGATGAAGGCATCCACTCTAATACTAATTTTTGAAATGTACACTTGACACTAAGAGGGGGGGGGGGTGTGAATCAGTGTCACAAAACTTTGGACAATTTTCCACTTTTCATAAATTAATTGAACAACATATATTTATTTCAATTTCTCAACCAATATATAAAAGAATAAATATTTTATTTATTTATATAACTTGAATGCATACATAATATCAATCTTCATCTTCAAACAATTATGAGAGACCCAACTCTCTGTTACAAGACCCAACTTGTAGTTCTCAGATCCAACTGAGAAATGAAGAATCCAACCCTCATAACAAGTCCCATCTTGTTGATCTCAGATCCAAATGAGATGTGAGGAATCCAATCCTCATACAAGACCCAACTTGTAAACATGCACCAACCTAATAGAATGAACCTTTATTCAATCCATTATATATAAATATATATACTTCAACAAATTCAACTCATCTTTTGTTCACAAAACTTCTTTGTTTATATAGTCTCCCAATAGGTATGAGTTTGAAGCATTATCTCCCTTTGTTTAAACCATTACACCTCTTCATTTGAATTAATAATAATAATTTATATTATTATTATTATCATTAATATTTTGATTTAAAGACTTCAAATCCCTTGTTTTTCATTTATTTTGTTATGGCTAAAATCCTGTCACTGCGAATGTTGCCGAAATCGAGTTATGCGAAGGCGCTTCCTTCAAACCATGTTTTTAAGCGTTGCCTCTTCTTTCACCCTTATTCCTCTATCATGAGACCAATGTTTCATGCTTCAGAATTCTTCCCCTTTTTTTCATTTTTGCCCTCATATGTCCAGTGTTGGGACTGTGTTCTCCGGGCTTCGACACTCTGGAACTTTTCTTCTCTTCACAAAATCTTGTTATCTCTGAAGTGATATCTTATAGAGTGCTATATCTCAAGCAACTTCAATCCACGATTTTAATCCTCATCGTTGATCATGATTTCAGATCAAGGGTCTGATCATTATTTTAAAAGACTCATTTCTCACAATTTTCTTATCCTTATCTAATGGTTGGGATTCAATTGTGAGATGGATGGTTGTCATTTCCTCTGGTACTTCACAACTTCATGAGTTTTTAATTTTATAAAATTCCAATTCTCCCAGACTAAATTTCACTGAAGTGTGTATACTCTATTAATCTTGAGTTGATGTGTGTCCATAAACTTCAACGGTCCAGATCTTATTTCAGAGCTTTGGTACTTTGGGACTCCGGGTTACTAGAACTCTGAAGTAGTTCAATTCCTCTAGAGTGATAACCTACCGAATAAGCCATAAACCGGTGGTGACCGCTTGCTGTCAGTTAACACCTCCACTTATGCTATCCTTCCACTATGCTTGATCAATGATTGAGAATGCTACCGAAGTAGATCAACGGTTAGCATTACTTTTTGATTTACGCTTACTCTATCCTTCCACTGTACTTGATCAACAATCGAGAATGCTCCCAAAATAGATCAAGGATTAGCGTTACTTTGTGATTTACACTTACTCTATCCCTCCACTGTACTTGATCAATGGTCGAGAATGATCCCAAATTAGATCAACGATTAGCGTTACTTCGTGATTTACGCTTACTCTATCTTTCCAATGTACTTGATCAACAATCGAGAGAACCCAAAAGATATTATATCAACAACCATCATTAACATCGGCCTTCGACGCTTCGGGTATTTGCTGGTAGTAGAAATTGGATATCCCTGAAGGAATTACTCCCAGAGTGACATATCTTGTTGATGTCACTGTTGACGTGGCACTGGCTCAGTGGCTACCACATGTCACCTAGATTCATGATTTTCATATACCTAAAGTGCCATCTAGACCTTGACACTTGTCACCATGTGAATGCACCATGTGTCCTTGCCGATGTGGGATATTACTGTGTGTACCACGTGTCTTACTTCATGACTTTGGAACTCTAGCCTTCGAGTGAACTTACATGTTCTAAACCCTTTTCCGCCGAAGTGGTCAACGTCGAAGTTGAAAGTCTCCTTGTGATCTGAAGATTCTTATGTTTGAATCCAGATCAACGGTTGACGTGACTTCCGAGCTTCGGCCTTTGGGTAATATTACCTGTTCTTGGCTTCTTTTCTCGAGAGTGATCAACGTCGGAGTTGGCTGCTACTACACAACTCTGATCTGACGGCTATAATATTTCACTCTAGATCAACGTTTGTCGTGACTTTGGGGCTTCGACCTTCGGGTAATATTGCATTTTCTAGACTCCTTTTCTCCACAGTGGTCAAAGCCAGAGTTGACCAATTATACTCAGCTTTAATCCAACGACTGAGATATTTCTTGATCCTATATGACAATTTTAATCAGGAACTTCATGCCTTGGCCTTGCTTATCCTATCCTTCCACTTTATTTTATCAGACGATCAATATTACTCTGGAATTTTTCTGATATTGGATGACTCACGTCCACTTTGGGACTTCATCTTTGGCTAAAATATTTTTCCTTTGGGTAATTTTATCCGAAGTAGTCAGTGTTGAATTTGACCATTGTTCCTCCTACATGATATGACAGTTTAAGTCACTCCCAAATCTTCAATCATACGACCATGATTATATACTTCTTTACACAGGTTTCCTCTGTGATCCAACGGTCATATTTACATCTAAATTCTGGATGAATGACTCCAGTTGCTTGATTTTTATAAAGGTTTCCACCTGTAAAAATTCTCTTTTTGAAAACCGATCTCCTACGCGACTTCAAAAGCACTATATCTTCTGATCTTTGGAAAATGTACCTGTAACAAAGATCATTGATCCTTGACAATGATCGAATATTACATCGATGACCTTTACCATACACGTTTTCTCCTAAAATTTAGCCTTGCTGCTATTTTTCATTCTCTTTCCATCAATGACTCTTCATTACATATGGACATACCTTATTGGCCATGCTGACACTAATGCAAACTGCATAACTTTGTTCATGACTGATTCATGTTGTATAACTTTGTTCATGACTGATTCATGTTTCCATCAATGACAACACACAATCAATAATGCCAACATATGCACAAGTAGAAGGGATTGAATTTGAAGAAACCTTTTCTCTAGTTGCAAGAATGGAAGCCATCAGATTATTTCTAGCATACTCATTCTTTAAGAATTTTAAATTCTATCAGATGGATGTAAAATATGCATTTCTGAATGGAGACCTAAAAGAAGAAGTCTACATAGAGCAACCATAATATTGATTTGAACAACTAGGAAAAGAAGAACAAGTTTATAGATTGAAGAATGCAGAGCATGGTATGCAAGACTGGACATGTACATGTTGCAACAAGGATTCAAAAGAGGCATTCCTAACTGTTGATTATTTGGGTTGGTTTTCATTGATGTCAACCCTTGAAGAAAGTCCGGTAGCAAATTCTGGTAGCACAAAGGTTTGGGTAATGGACCCAAGTTTGTTTGATGTATAATGGTATGATTTTTAATATATTTTAAGGTAAGACTATTCTATATGGATAGTACATGTCATGCCATTTCCGGTGGTATGTGGAATTTCACATAACTCCTCACGGTTAGAGAGTTATGGCCATGTGAAGTTGGAGAACCCTCATGAGTCATCTAGAAGCCCCAAAAGGTCAAAGTAGTCAAAGTGGTTGCAAAGAAGAAATAATTTAAATAATAAAGTGAAGTGATGAGTGTACTATAAGTCAAAATGGATACAAAAAAAATTATTTAAATAATAAAGTTAATGGAGAAATGACTAAGTGGACAAGTGGTTAGAAGTGGGTTAGCCCTAAAATAAGGAAAGTGGTTTAAGAGATTTTAGAAGGTAAATAATAAAGTGAAGTGACGAGTGTAATATAAGTCAAATTGGATACAAAAGAAATGGTTTAAATAAAGTTAATGGAGAAATTAATAAGTGGACAAGTGGTTAGAAGTGGGTTAGCCCTAAAATAAGGAAAGTGGTTTAAGATGGTTAGAAGGTAACCCCTTGGGGAAGCTACATAAAAGTATAAATAAGAGGCAAGAGTTTCTCATTTTAATCACACTTGAGAATATTTAATATCTATAAGTGAATGCGGTAACCAAAGGATATCTAAGCCGAATTTAAGAGGGAAGGTGAAGTAAAGAAGGACGAAATTCAAGGGAGGATAAATTCTTTTGATGATGCTTTCTAAGGTATGTTATTTACAGGTCATCTCACCATTTTCGCAATATATTTTTTCTAGAATGATTCAGACCATGAAATTGGGAGACCATTGATGAAACATATCCAAGTAATTGTGATACAAATTTAAGCTTGTGGGTCATTGTATTTTTGGAGTTACACTCCGTGGAAAATAGGGTTTGTGGCTAGTCCTGAAACTAGTCTAAAATAGGTGTTTCGAGTAAAAACATCATAACTTCTTCATAACAGATCCAAATTCAGTAAGCCAAAATGTATTGGTTAGAGTACATTATTTAGTATGTTGTGTATGATATTCAGATCTATACAACAAATATTCCATGTGGGGCATTCTCTACAATTTCAATCTCTAGAATAAGCCAGAATTCAACAAGGTATGCCATTTTTGCTATAACTCCTTTTCTGAGAGGTCCCAAGTAGTGAAATATGGAGGAATTACATAAAAGACACTGAAGAACACTGTGTACAATTTTCATATCTTTATTCATTACAGGTACATAGTTATGATTATTTCAATTTAGGGTTGTTGACTAATCCAAAATTAGTCATGTGAGACTAAAGTGAAGTTTGATGAAAATGCTAGTCTCTTGTTGTTAAATTTAAGGAAGGTTTGCAGGTATGTGATCATATACAACAAGTCTATTACAGAGTTACAAATCATATTTGGATGATGAAATTGATGAGGGATTTTCATTGAGGTATGTTATAGATAGAGGTTGTATAACAATGAGGTTGTGGCACATGGTTTGATGTAATGGTTTATGGTATTGGGTTTATGGATAGAGTGATGAATTGTTAGATAAATTTTGATGGTTATATTGGTATATGTATTTGGTATATGGTTGAGGTACATGTTGGGTACATGGTTGAGACAAGTAGTTGATGAGTTGGCACATACCAGGGATGATTTTAAGGATGGAAATTTAGATTAAAATGTAGAAACATCGACTAATATTGCTAGTCCTTAATATGCACAATATAAAATGTTTGGCGATAGTTTTGTAAAAATATTCAAATTTCTAGGGATTTTATATAGTTTCTATAAACTTTTGGCAATTTTTAAGGTAAAATAATTTTATTCTATGGAATTTGGGCGAATCGTTTTTAGTAAAAATGGAAATTGGCAAAATTTTTTTTGGGAAAAACCATGGAAAATTAACCCATCGGCGAAATTTAGCCCCTAAAATCATCTATGGAACATACATGAGGTGTATAGTTGATGATGTTGGTACATCCCGATGAGTCATAGTTTATGTGTATTTGATGCATGATTCGTACATATTTGGGGCATGGTTGATGCACTCGTTGATGGTACAGTTTGAGGTACATGTTGGTGCATGGTTGATGCACTTGTTTATGGTACATGCTGATTACAGGTTGTTTGGTACAGGTTTGTGCATGGTTGATTCACTTGTTTATGGTACATGTTGATTACAATTTGATTGGTACAGTTTTACAACAGTATATCTCACAGTGATAACGTGACAGTGGTTCCATCATTCTACTTTTATTTCAGGGTGTTTGGACGGGGAAAGGACAGGTGGTTGTAGCCAAAGAACATAGGGGGTTGGATCCTCCTTCTAGTTGTAGCCAGATAATTGGGGAGTTGGAGCTTCCTTCAGGTTGTAACTTGAGAAACTAGGGGGTTGGAGCCTCCTTCTGGTTGTAGCCAGATAACTGGGGAATTGGAGCTTCCCTCAGGTTGTAGCCTGAGAAACTAGGGGGTTGGAGCCTCCTTCCAGTTGTAGCTGGAAAAAAAAGGAAGTTGGTGCTTCCAATGACTGCAATTCTTAAATACATATAAGAAAAATAATTCTGTGGTTTTCTCCCGCTTTGGGTTTCCACGTAAAACACTGGTGTACTATGTATGTGTATGATTGCTCATTTGTTCATTGTTTATTCACTCTAGAACTATTGGATGATAATGCTACATTGATATAACACTTTCATTTTATGGTGAGAAATGATTAAATTTCTCTATTACTAATTCACCCCCCCTCTCAGTAATCCAACAACTGGTATCAAAGACGGTTCCTTCAGGAAACAGTTTAATCACTAGAAGGAGATCATGGATTATTCTGAGAATGGAGTACCAATGTTTAATGGTCAGAATGGTTTAAAGTATGAGATGTGGAGCAGAAGGATGGAAGTATTTTTACAGGCACAGGGACATTATATTTGGCTATCAGTTGTTACATGATATGCTAGTTCAAAAAGGGAAAAGACTGCAACCAATATGGAATTGAAGAAGAATAACAAAATAGCAATGGATTTCATCTGGGAAGGATTACCTAATTCGATAAGAGAAAAGGTTGGTAAATGTTCATCAACTAAAGAACTTTTGGATAAGTTACATGACATATATTCTTCACCCATCGCAGATTCAGAAAATGCCAAATAATATGCAGATACATATCAAGAAGAATTATGTTCACCATGTCAAACAGATTTAGAAGATGAAGAGTACATAATCACCAAAGGTATGTTTTTTTTCTTTAATTATGAAAGATGCGGGCATATTGAAATAGAATGCCATGAAGGAAATGAGACAAAAAAACTAATTGAAAAGGAAGACAATTATGAAGAAAAATCGACTAGTGTTTTAGATGAACTAAGAGAAGAAAATAAGTCACTCAAGAAATAATTGATGAAACAAAAGGAAAGTGTTCACATTTTTGAAGAAGCCCAACAGATCATCGAGAACTTAAGAAATCAACTAGAAGAAGCCAGAAAGATCTAAGAAAATCTTGAATATCAAAAGAAGTATTTGGAAGCCAACATAGTAGCACAGAAGGAAGAAGAAAAAATGAGAGAGAAGATATTGACAGATCATCTTAAGGAAAGAACTAATGATCTAAATCAGCTTGAGGCAAAGTTTGGTCAAGAAGAGAAATGACTTGAAGAAGAAATAATAACATTAAAAATTCATCTTGAAGAAGCGAAAAGAACATAATAAGTCATGAAGTCTTAGATAATGAAGAAAGAAGAAGAGGTTGAGAAGCTTGAAGAAGAAGTTTTCACACTGAGAAGTAAAATCGTCAAGCTCAACAAGAACGTTGAAGAGATAGAAACATCCACATCAGTTATAGAGAATGAAGAGAAGCACTCTAGGTTGTTAGAAAAGAAGAATGAAGAAAATATAAAGAGTTATGCAGAAGTACTCAAAGGAAACAATCATGGTCAACCAAAATCTAAGAAAACTATTGAAGATACATCTTCAAGAAGACCATCCATGTTCAAGCCACAAAGAAGCTTCAATCATGATCATGATCAGTCAAGGCAGAAATTCAGTAGGACTACACCACAAAGAAGATCATTCACTCCCAAGTATGCAAATTTCTTTTATGGTCATTGTTTTTATTGTACTAATTTTGGACATAAGGTTGCATATTGCAGGGATTATAAAAGAAATGTTCAAGCAAGAAATGTCTATGTGGCCCCACGTGACATTGAATGTTACAAATGTCATAACTATGGGCACATAGCTAGTGATTGTAGAAGCATGATCGATACTTCCATGAAAGAGAACAATGATATCATATATAAGAAAGTATGGATAAGAAAACACGAAGAACAAGTGAACAAAGACCAGGTCCCAGAGATAGCAAGATTGGCAATAAAACGAGATGAAAAAAATTCTACAGAGAAAAAGAAAGATGTCAGATACAGAAAGGTTTGGAAAATAACTGAAAGTAAAGAAGGACAGGTAAATGAGGAATACGTTGAAGAGATTGCACTTTCAAGCATTGTAGTGAAAGATGAATCCATAGACAGAAAGAAAGAAGTCATATCTCAGAGAGATGATGAATCTACCAATGAAGATGATGATGGATACACATCAGAACATGAATTGTTTTGAGCCATCCGGCTTAGAGACTCTCAGGTAATATGAATATTAGATAGGGGGATTCTATGTGATAGCTGTGACAGACCAAAGAACCATCCTTCGAGTAGCTTGTAGAGTTTGAGAAGATAGATCCAAAGCAGTCAGTTAACAAAAGTACAATCAGTTGTAGTAGTGAAGACTTCATGATAGTATAGTAATAAATGGGTCAACATTATGGAAAATTGTGCATTAGAGTATTGGAAAATATGGACATAGATGGATTTGTAAGAACACTTAGCAGGTTTGGACAGATATATGACAGTGGATCAAAGCATGGATTCATAGATTGGTTTAGAGAGTGGTTCAGAGTCAAAGGAACATTATGGATGTTAATTACAAAAGAAATGGCTCGTACAATGCTAATGGATTCCAAATTGAAAGATATTTTTTTGGACACATACAATGCATACAACAGTTCGCATTCAAAACAGAGTAATGCTCAGAAACAACAATGTGAAAACTCCCTACGAGCTATGGAAAGGAAGTGGCAGACAACAACCTCTACATCAAGGTAACTCAAGGTAGTATTTTATTAATTGAAATTTATGTTGATGATATTGTTTTTGGAAGTACTAATGATAGGTTAAGACATAAATTTGCAAAGGACATGCATAATGAATTTGACATGTCATTACTCAGAGAACTATCCTTCTTTCTGGGTCTTCAGATATGTCAAAGCAACTGAGGATTTTTTTTCTCTCAAACTATGTATATCAGAGAAAGGATAAAGAGATTCAAAATGGAAGATTGCAAACCAGTTACCACTCCTATGCAAATCAGTTCCAAGTTAAGCAAAGATGTTGATTCAAAGTCTAAAGACCAGAGGCAATACAGGTCAATGATTGGTAGCTTACTATATGTGACAAAATCCAGATCAGATGTAATGTAGGAAGTTGGACAGTTGGCACGATTTCAAGCAGCACCAAAGCAATCACATGTATTAGCAGTGAAGAGGATTTTCAGATATCTCAAAGGAATAAAAGAGTTTGGATTATGGTATCCAAAATGAAAGGATCTATCACTTATTGCCTACATAGATGCAGAATGGGCAAGTTTCATTGATGACCGACAAAGCACCAGTGGAACATCATCCTACTTGGGTGAGTGTTTAGTATCACGGCTAAGAAAGAAACAATCATCAGTATCCTTATCTATAGCCGAAGCAGAGTATATTGCAACAACAACATGTTGTACACAGGTTCTATGGATGAAAGAAACTTTGACAAATATACCGGTGTTATCGGACTAATCAGTAGGTGCGGACACTAACAGATATCCCTAGATCCACCTGGATCTAGAACAAAACACACCATAACATGATGCTTTCCTTAAGTTTTAGATATTGAATTTACTAACTAAAGAGGGATGGGTGACATACCATTTAAATGCCACTTCTTCTCACCATCACCATCCTAGTTCCATTCCAATGCTCATACGATGATGAACCTGCAAAAGAACGCAACCAAACAAAGTGATAGTAATAGCATAAACTCAATATAAACCTATGTATGTGATCAAGGAATCATACAATAAAACACAACAAGCTTTATGGGAAAGAATCATATTACTGTATCATATTAAATGTGAAAGAGAGATTACAACCATGGCCTTGATGTCGTAAGGTCCCTTCCAACTATCCTTCATTCCCCACACACTTCCACCCCAAGAATTCTGAGAGCATAGATATGATACTACTCACAATCTATCTTGACAAAGGAAAAACTCAAAGACACTCCAACCAAGCTGATAATTCCAAGCCAAATCCAACTTAGCCCAATCCAAGCTCCAAGCTCAAAAGACAACTTTCTCCATGAGAGCTCCTCTCCTTTTATAAGTTGAATAGGATAAGGTGAGGAGGTTAGGATGATCCCACTAAATCATGAAAGAGAGTAAGATCCACACCATGGAAGTTTCTCCTTCTAGAAGATTTGAGAAAACGCTTGTTTTTCCCATGCATAGGCATTCTCGCACCCTGCCTATAGAGCAACCTGCGAACCTCTCACAACCTAGCTATGGTGCAACCTGTGAGAATCATGAATTCTCGCACCCTACCTATATAAAAACCTGTGAACTTCCCTTTTTATAGGGTTTTTACACAGGAGAATGCAACTTCTTTTCTCAGGAAAAGTTCTTCTCCCTTCCTTCTTCAGGAACTCAGGCCACTGACCCCTCTGAAGACTACAGATAGGTTTACATCATTAACGGTCATAGGGATGATGAAAATAATGTGTAACAGAGAGCCCCCCAAAGTATGAAGTTAGAACAGAGTGATAGCTGAAATATTTTGTCGAGTGTGTGTAGGGAACAAGGAACAGTCGGTCGGAAACCTGCCAACAAACAAGGAAATA
>ML794572.1:274091-296267 GCA_009831015.1 Picea engelmannii
CTTTTCATGTTTAGAGAGTCTGAAAAGAGCTTAAAGGGAACTCCAGGGGGTTCATTTTTCGTATAACCTTTATGAGTCCGAAAAAGTGATAAAAGTATACTCGGTTACATTCTCACTTATTTACGAGCACGAGAAAGAACAAATACTAAGCTTGGTAACTTATTCTCATGTATTTACAAGCATGAGAAAGAACAAAGACTAAGCTCGAGATTGTTTTCATTTTTACGCAAGCTTTAAAACAAAACCAAACTATGCTTGGGATATATTTTAATTTTTACACAAGCTTAAAATCTAAACAAAACTATGCTTGAACCTGGTTTCATTTTTACACAAGCTTAAACCATATAAAACTATGCTTGGACTTCCCAACACAGAACACGAGGATGGTTGGTACTTAGCCCCCAGTTTAAGAAGCTAGCGACTCAACTTCAGCATGAAGTCTAGAGGCTGAGGTAAATTTCCCCCAAGCTTCGTTTCATCCAACTGCAAAGGAAAATGAAATGAAGCTTCAAATACTAGACGAAGGACTTGACTCAAAATAGAAAGGGGGAAAACTATTTCATTTTTTAACGAGCTTGACATAGAAACAAGAATTATGCTCGTAACCTTTGTTTCATTTTTTAACGAGGTTGCCACAGAGATGAAAAAACTATCGTCGTAAGTGGTTTCATTTTTTAACGAGCTTGAAATTAGAAAACTATGCTCATAGACCTCTATTTCATTTTTTAACGAGGTTGCCTCAGAGACGCAACAACTATCCTCGGTCCTCTCTTCTTGATCATGGATTCCAAGAGGACAATGCTCTGGAATGACACCATGTCAAAGGAAAAAAATCGGTCATAGCTTCCAAGAGGTCTTCACTAGAAGGAAGAAACACACTCTGGAAGGACACCATGTCAAGGGTCGCGACATGAGTAAAGAGATCATGCTCTAACAACCCTATCGAAGAGATCACCATGTCAACTACTGGATCTAAGTCGTCAGAAGTTGAAGCCATGGGCGACAATGCCACATAATTGACCTGCGGCAGGGGCGATACTGTCTACATATAAGAACCATTCAAGGAGGCAATCTAGGCGGGGTCAATGAATGAAAGTTTATCAACAGTCACAACCCGTCCATCGTGAGGGAAATATATCACATGAAAAAGAGTAGACACGATAGATTTCATGGCATAGACATAATCCCGCCCAAGGAGTAAAGAAAAATTCAAGGGGTCTTGGACTACCATGATGTCAATAAAGACAGTTTTTCCTCCCAAAGTTACAGGAAACTGAGGAAAGGTCCCTAAAGGTTGACTAGTTCTTCTGTTAAAAGCTAGCAGATTATGCGTAACTAGCGCAAGTGGAGGACAACCCAAAGCTTGTCATGCAAAAGAGGACAAAATAATAACAAATGAACCTTCATCTATCAGTGTCTGAGGAATGTCTCGACCACATACCTGTACTGTAATCTGGAAAGGAATGTGAGAGGGAAGACGAGGTCCAGTTAGCACACCCCAATCAAAATGGATGGCCTCATAACTTGGAGGGGGTTCCACGGGAGAAGGAGGAATAGCCCCCGGCATGGTAGATTTTGTATCAACAAGAAAAACATGGGTAGTATCGGGTTTACTCTCTAGCAGGAGAGTAGGATCGACCGATGGAGAGATCAAATCAACCACTTGAGTTTCATTCTCCAAGGAGAGAATGGGGTCGACAGATGGAAAAAGATCGACCACTTGGGTGACACTCTCTAACGGGAGAGTGGGATCGACCAAGGATGGGATCGGATCAATCGCTTTAGTTTCACTCTCTGAGGGGAGAGTGGGATTGACCGAGGATGGTATCGGATCAACCACTTTGTCAACTGGTTCAACTAAGGACGTGACTAGATTGACGACATGATCAATCAGATTGACCGGTGAAGGGACCAGAGTGATCATTCCATCAACTATTGGAGGGTTGAGAGAAAGCTTACGGTAAGCAGTTGGAAGTTGAGACTGTGAAACAGTCATGTCTTCCAGTAATTTCGAGGCTTCGTCCATATGAGAACAAAGGTGAGTGAGATGACTCCCTTTGCATAACATACATGAGAACTTGACTCTACTTTTCTTCTTCCCAACTGTATCATGACTGGTTGATGGGGGGTCATCAACATGTTGTTCAGAGGTTAATGACATGGGTTGGTGAGGATGTGTAGACCATGCTTCTATAACCTTGGATAGACCAGGGCATTCCTTAAGAAGATGGTTACCCTTACAAAGCCTGCAAGGGTACTTGGGCTTACGGGTTGTTTGGGTGATCTTGACATCATCAACACTCCTAGCATGATTAACAGTAACTGGTTGTTTTCCAACATGTTTGACAATGGTTGGAAGCTTTGACCCTTGTTTATCTTTCTTCTTCTTAATATTCCTTTTCTTCGTCTTATTCACTGGGTTACGAGCTTTAGAACTTTCACTTGATGGAGAAGATGAAACGGAAGGCGACCTTGCAAGCGAAGAAGGCGAAGAAGACCTTATTGGTGAAGAAGGTGAAGGATCAACATGAGGTTGATGCTCGTGGGGGGAAGTGCTTGTGACTGAAGAACTAACTGCATTCGGGATTACCTGATTGGAAAAAAACCATACCGGTAATCCAATCGTGATACCTCGAAGGCTCAAAGTAGCAATATGAGGAGGACCAATGTTTCCATAAGAAGGAAAAATAAAAGGTTCCCCTGGAGTAGGGGTTCCTTCATTGGTCATTCCATGAACTGACGCCATTAAATAAATATCCAATCTAGAGTCCTCTAGGGAAAACAAATAGCACATGCTAAAAATCTAGTAAGCAAGCAAGCGAACAAAACCTTCTCACAATGAACGCACTAGTTGGTGATGAAATCCAACATCACGGGAAAAAAGCAAAAAAGGGGCTGAGATAGAGCGGGTGGAAAAGTTACGTTGATGACCTGCTTAACGGACTTACACCCTGGTGCAATCTCCCACACATAATCATGGGTATACCCTCCAAGGAGCCCGAGTGAGCTTGGCCAACGTCAATTCCAGGTACCGTGAAGACTTGCCCCTTCACAGTCACCTCGTGTAAGACCCTAAGAAGATAGGCCAGTAAGGTTACCACCGACAACACTAAAGCCTGGGGGGACAGTCGACAGTCCGATCCACATGCAAGGGCAGGGTATCTAGCCCAGAATCAACTCGAGAGGCTTCCAGTCATCATTGTGGGTATACCTTCAAGTGACCCCCATAATACGTGCAATCTCTACACCAAGACCAACAAAGCAGAGTGAGTAACTCTTCCAGTCTCAATGCGACCTCGTGATTGACCCTTGTGTTAGAAGGGCTTCCCAAGACAGAATGAAGTAAGTGGATTTAACCGCTCCCTAACTCAAGATTCTATGTTCATTTGCAACTTTGGAAAGTTATCTTTCACACCTATTCCAAATCCCTAACGCTAATCTAATGTAGGTTTGCTACCAGAAAGTATAAAAAATGTCTAATCAGTTTTTTATAAGCGCTTTATTTTATGGTTGTTGTTACTCAAAAGGAAGATGGCGTGGACAATATGGTGTTTCGACCGACTCGAAAGCTATGCAAAGAGATGAAGATGCAATCTTTTCATTTCGATGAAAGCTATGCTACGAGAAGGAGAAAACATTTATCATTCCCATATGCACGATGTCCCAAAATTTGTTAAAATCATCAATATAAATATTCTCAAGAAATGAGAAAAAGGTACTATACACCGATGCAAAAAAATGCCAAGAAACATGCAATTTCACTAATTCAAATGCAAGGATGCCCCCAATCTAATATAAAGCAAGAAATTAAATCCTTTTGTTTCAAAAATTTCACTAAAAGCAATAATGAACTTTCTTAAAACAAAGAAATCCAAACTAAAAGTTTTCTTTTAAAGCGAACTATTCAGAAGAAATATGATCTTTCCCTAAACAATTCTAAAGAAAACACACGCTTTGTAATTGAAAGAAACTCAAAGCAAGAGACTAATCCTTCAAAACCAAACAAAGCAAAGATGGCTAAAAGCAACTCAAAGAATGTCAAGCAGACTGTAAACAGATCAATATAGGCTCCAAAAATTCAATCCAGCTGATCAAAGAGAAACTGGGTCATCAAAAGATGACAAGACCCAATCCAAAAAAGTTTACAAACAAGTTTGCAGCCTAGCAGTAGAGTACAGTGCGAGAATTAGGTATTCTCACAGGCTAGACACTGGTAGGGTGCGAGAATTAGGTATTATCGCAGTCTAGACACTGGTAGGGTGCGAGAAGTTCGCACTGAACTGAATGGTAGGGTGCAAACATCAATGATTCTCACAGGCCACAGAGAGGTACAGTGCGAGAATGTCTGTAATCAAAGAAAACTTTGAAAAAGGACAGGGAATCTAAGTGAACTTCTAGATCCAGAGAGTCTAGATGGATGTCCCACAGACTCAGAAACCAGAAAACAAGCAATCAAAGGAAGGGAAACTAGACTAACTAGGAAACAATCTGTTCCCCAGCGGAGTCGCCAATTTTGTTATCAGACTAATGGGTAGGTGCAGACACTAACAGATCTCCCTAGATCCACCTGGATCTAGAACAAAACACACCAGAACATGATGCTTTCCTTAAGTTTTAGATATTGAATTTACTAACTAAAGAGGGATGGGTGACATACCATTTAAATGTCACTTCTTCTCACCATCACCATCCTAGATCCATTCCAATGCTCATACAATGATGAACCTGCAAAAGAACGCAACCAACCAAAGTGATAGTAATAGCATAAACTCAATATAAACCCATGTATGTGATCAAGGAATCATACAATAAAACACAACAATCTTTATAGGAAATAATCATATTACGGTATCATATTAAATGAAAGAGAGATTACAACCATGGCCTTGATGTCGTAAGGTCCCTTCCAACTGTCCTTCGTTCCCCACACACTTCCACTCCAAGAATTCTGAGAGCATAGATCTGATACTACTCACAATCTATCCTGACAAAGGCAAAACTCAAAGACACTCCAACCAAGCTGATAATTCCAAGCCAAATCCAACTTAGTCCAATCCAAGCTCCAAGCTCAAAAGCCAACTTTCTCCATGAG
Organism: Picea engelmannii; assembly: GCA_009831015.1. Lineage (NCBI taxonomy): Eukaryota > Viridiplantae > Streptophyta > Pinopsida > Pinales > Pinaceae > Picea > Picea engelmannii. The sequence goes on from ML794572.1 coordinate 279,184, forward strand.
AGATCCTCTCCTTTTATAACTTGAAGAGGATAAGGTGAGGAGGTTAGGATGATCCCACTAAATCATGAAAGCGAGTAAGATCCACACCATTTGGATGCCACCTCACCATGGAAGTTTCTCCTTCTAGAAGATTCGAGAAAACGCTTGTTTTTCCCACGTGTAGGCATTCTCACACCCTGCCTATAGAGAAACCTGTGAACCTCTCGCAACCCAACTATGGTGCAACCTATGAGAATCATGAATTCTCGCACCCTGCCTATATAGCAATCTGCGAACTTCCCTTTTTATAGGGTTTTTACACAGGAGAATGCAACTTCTTTTCTTAGGAAAAGTTCTTCTCCCTTCCTTCTTCAGGAACTCAGGCCACTGATCCCTATGAAGACTACAGACAGGTTTAAATCATTAACAGTCATAGAGATGACGAAAATAATGTGTAACAACCTGTTGAGTATGATGAGCCCATTCCAATCTATTGTGATAATACAAGCGCCATCAATATCTCAAAAAATTCGGTGATGCACTCCAAGACAAAGCACATTCCAATCAAGTATCAATTTCTATGGGAACAAGTTGCGGAGAAGAACATCAAAGTTGAATATGTGGGCACAAAAGAACAAGTGGCATACATCTTTACAAAATCGCTTCCATGGGAAGCCTTTGAGTATCTTCTCCGGAGACTCGGAGTAATTTCTACTCCAAAATGAATGCTTTTGAGTGCTTATCTTATATGTCTTAGATTTACACAAGGAAGCACCATAAAGAGGACAATTCAGGTTGGGGGATCAGTATCATGAAGAGTTTAGTCATGGGGAGTATCCCCAAGGATAGTTCAGTTAGGGGGAGCATCCCTGGATGGAAATATACCTTTGCCATTAATGACAAAGGGGGAGAGATTCATCAGGTGCAAAGGTAATTTCTTGGAGAAAGAGCACATATGCATGGTCACATGGGGAGCATGAGTGATATAACTTCAATATTGCATCACAATGTTGCCATCAATTCAAAATGGGGGAATTTTTTTATTATTTGGGTTGGTTTTCATTGATGTCAACCCTTGAAAAAAGTCTGGTAGCGAATTCCGGTAGCACAAAGGTTTGGGTAATGGACCCAAGTTTGTTTGATGTATAATGGTATGAGTATTAATATATTTGAAGGTAAGAATATTCTAGATGGATAGTACATGTCATGCCATTTACGGTGGTATGTGGAATGTCACATAACTCCTCACAGTGAGAGAGTTATGGCCATGTGAAATTGGAGAACCATCATGAGTCATCTAAAAGCCCCAAAAGGTCAAATTAGTCAAAGTGGTTGCAAAGAAGAAATTATTTAATTAAAAGGCACCATGGTTCATTGACACTGTATTAATTAAAATAGTATGATTAATATCTTATATTGAAAAGTAACATACTTATAATGAAGAGATGCATTCCTATATTGAAGAGGTGCAATTGTTCAGTTGTACATGACCATTGGAAGACTATATAAACAAAAATTCATGTTGAAATAGGGTGTGTCTCTGTGCTTAAAATCTGAAAATCAATAACAAAGTCAGAGGCCAAGAAAGTAAATGAAGATATGCAACAAAATCCAAACAAGACTATGAATATTTGAAGATTGAAGTATTTATCATAAAAAGGGAGGTTGGGTGGTGGTAGGTCAAGTTGGAGACTGCAAAGTGATGAGTGTACTATAAGTCAAATTGGATACAAAAAAAATATTTAAATAATAAAGTTAATGGAGAAATTACTAAGTGGACAAGTGGTTAGAAGTGGGTTAGCCCTAAAATAAGGAAAGTGGTTTAAGAGATTTTAGAAGGTAAATAATAAAGTGAAGTGATGAGTGTAATATAATTCAAAGTGGATACAAAAGAAATTATTTAAATAAAGTTAATGGAGAAATTACTAAGTGGACAAGTGGTTAGAAGTGGGTTATCCCTAAAATAAGGAAAGTGGTTTAAGATGGTTAGAAGGTAAACCCTTGAGGATGCTACATAAAAGTATAAATAATAGGCAAGGGTCTCTCATTTTAACTGAGCATATTGAATATATACAAGTGACTGAGGTAACCAAAGGATATCTAAGTCGAATTTAATAGGGAAGGTGAAGTAAAGAAGGCCGAAATTCAAGGGAGGATAAATTCTTTTGATGATGTTTTCTAATGTATGTTATTTACAGGTCATCTCACTATTTTAGCAATAAATTTTTTATATAATGATTCAGACCATGAAATTGGGAGGTCATTCAAGAAACATATCCAAGTAGCTGTGATAAAAATTTCAGTTTGTGGGTCTTTGTATTTTTGGAGTTACACTCAGTTGAAAATAAGGTTTGTTGCTAGTCCTGAAACTAGTCTAAAACAAGTGTTTCGGGTAAAAACGTCATAAATTCTTCATAACAAATCCAAATTTAGTAAGACCAAATGTATTGGTTAGAGTACAGTTTGTAGTATGTTGTGTACAATTTTCAGATCTATACAAAAAATATTCTGTGCGAGGCATTCTCTACAAGTTCGATCTCTAGAATAAGCCAGAATTCAACAAGGTATGCCATTTTTGCTATAAATCCTTTTCTGAGAGGTTCCAAGTAGTGAAATATGGATGAATTGCATAAAAGACATTGAAGAACATTGTGTACTATTTTCATATCTTTATTAATTATAGGTACATAGTTATGATTATTTCAAGTTAGGGTTGTTGACTAATCCAAAATTAGTCATGTGAGACTAAAGTAAAGTTTGATGAAAATGCTAGTCTCTTGTTGTTAAAGTTAAGGAAGGTTTGCAGGTATGTCATATACACTAAGTCTATTACAAAGTTACAAATCATATTTGGATGATGAAATTGATGAGGGATTTTGGTTGAGGTATGTTACAGATAAATGTTGTATAACAGTGAGGTTGTGGCACATGGTTTGATGTAATGGTTTATGGTATTGGGTTTATGGATAGAGTGATGAATTGTTAGATACATTTTTATGGTTATATTGGTATATGTATTGGGTATATGGTTGAGGTACATGCTGGGTACATGTTTGAGACAAGTAGTTGATGAGTTGGCACATACATGAGGTTTATAGTTGATGATGTTGGTACATCTTGATGAGTCATAGTTTATGTGTATTTGATGCATGATTGGTACATATTCGGTGCATGGTTGATGCACTTGTTTATGGTACATGCTGATTACAGGTTTTTTGGTACAGGTTGGTGCATGGTTGATGCACTTGTTTATGGTACAAGTTGATTACAGGTTGATTGGTATAGGTTTACAGCAGTATATCGCACAATGATAGTGTGGCAGTGGTTCCATCATTCTACTTATATTTCAGGGCGGTTGGATGGGGCAAGGACAGGTGGTTGTAGCCGGAGAACATAGGGGGTCTGAGCCTCCTTCTAGTTGTAGCCAGATAATTGGGAAGTTGGAGCTTCCTTCAAGTTTTAGCCTGAGAAACTAGGGGGTTGGAGCCTCCTTCTGGTTGTAGCCAAAGAATTGGGGAGTTGGATCTTCCCTCAGGTTGGAGCCTGAGAAACTAGGGGGTTGGAGCCTCATTCTAGTTGCAGATGGAAAACAAAGGAATTTGGTGCTTCCAATGAATGTAATTCTTAAAGACATATAAAAAAAGCATTATGTGGTTTTCTCCCACTTTGGGTTTCCACGTAAAAGACTGGTGTACTGTGTATGTGTATGATTTCTCATTTGTTCATTGTTTATTTACTCTGCAACTATTGGATGATAATGCTACATTGATATAACACTTGCATTTTATGGTGAGAAATGATTAAATTTCTCTATTACTGATTAACCCCCCCTCTCAGTAATCCAACACTAACAACAATATCTATCTTAGAATTGAAAAAGACAGTTTGTTAGTCACATTGGTCTTTGTGGATGACATCATATTTGGCTGCAACAATAATGAATCAAGTCATAAATTTGCTCAAGAAATGTCAAAAGAGTTTGAAATGTCTATTATTGGAGAGATAACTTTATTTCTTGGACTTCAAATCGCTCAGATGCCGAAATGAATGTTCATTACTCATTCCAAATACGTGAAAGAGATACTTAAAAAGTTTGAAATGGCTCTGTAGATTCATCTCTCTACAAATTTGTGGTTGGGAGCCTACTATATTTGACTGCATATAAACTTGATATCATGAAGGAAGTAGGAATGGTCGCAAGATTTCAATCATCTCCCAAGGAATCACATGTGATGGTTGTCAATATAATATTTAGATATCTTAAGGACACATCAGAATTTGGCTTATGGTATCCAAGGAATAAAGGATTTGAACTAATTTCCTACACATATGTTGATTGGGATGATAGTTTGGATGACAAAAAAGAGCACTAGTGGAAATGTATTTTTCTTAGGGGAATGTCTAGTCTCATGGTCAAGTAGAAAACAATAATCAATTTTACTATCTACAACAGAGGCCAAATATATTGCAACTGTTGAATGTTACACTCAAATCTGATGAATGATACAAACATTGGAGGATACTAAAATTGAATGTAATCAACCGATACCTATCTATTGTGACAATACAAGTGGCATCAACATCTCCAAGCCAATCATGCATGCAAAGACCAAACATATACCCATCAAGTATTATTTCTTGAGAGAGAAAGTTAGTGACAAAAAGGTTAGATTGGAGTATATTGTTTCACAGGAGTAGATAGTAGACATATTCACTAAACTCCTGCCTAAAGAAGCATTTGAACATCTAAGGGAAAAGCTAGGATTAATATCCCTACAATTAAAAAAAAGAGGGCATGATGACAGGGGGAGAGATGTTGATAGGGGGAGTTGTCAAAAATAGAGGATGGAAAAATGTTCACTTAAAAAATAAATAAAAATAAAGTGTTGTTAACATGGGGAGAAAGAAAAAAAAATGACAAGTATTGTCACTCAAAACAAAAGAAGGATGAGCATCAGAAAAATGGTTATGAACCTCATTCTGGTACGAGAGGCCTTGATATTGATGTCAAAGGGGGATAAAAGAATGGTAAAACAATTACTCATTGTTAGGGGATCATTTTGTTTTATGATGTGTTTCCATCAATGCCAAAGGGGGAGATTGATGGAAATATAGTTTTGTAATTGATGTCAACATGAAGAAAAGAAGTACCATAGTGGAGTATGACATGGAAGTATAGTAAAAGATACAAGAATACAGGGGATTGCCTGGTCGAGTGCTTTGAAAGAATGAAAATAAAAGAATGAGACAATTGCAATTACTACACTAGTCGAGTTGAGTTGTCCCGGTGACTGTATATTCTGTTGAGACAAGATCACCATGAACATAACAAATATTGGCAAGTCACCCTCTTGAATACTTTCTCATGCACTATCATTTCAGACTGTAGTCAAAGGGAAATTTATTGATGCAGCACCGAGAACCCTTGAGTCTGTCAGATCAACACAATAGTCGATATTTCATAGCAAGTTTTGGTCATCATTTTTTCCAAGACAAAGTTGGACGACCCTTCAAACTCAAACAATTTCCAGCAACCACTAATGGTTAGATCCACTCAAGCAGTCAATTTTTGAATAAATTGTCATTGATTTCAGAGGTTAGTAAGTGATCAAATATATGTCAAAGGTTAGTAAGTGATCAAATATATTTCAAAGGTTAGTAAGTGATTAAATATAAATGTGACATTGGTATCACTTTAATAAATACAAAAGTGGAAAAGTTAAGTGGAAACGAAATTTACACAAAAGTGAAAATGAAAGTGGACTAAATATAAATATGACTTTAAGAAATAACAAAAGTTGAAAAGTTAGGTGGAAGTGGAGTTTACATAAAAGAGGAGTAAATATGAAAGTGGAATAAATAAAAAGGTAAAAGTGAAATTGGATTAAAGAAAAAGGTAAAAGTGAAAGTGGAGTTAAAGAAAAAGGGAAAAAGTGAAAAAGCACATGGTATTTGCAAACCGTGGTGGTATTTAGTTATGGTAAGGTAAAAAGTGAATTAAATCATGATAGTCAAAATATATTGACCCAATTGAAAACACGACTAAAGGATCTAAAAGGCACCATGGTTCATTGACACTGTATTAATTAAAATGGTATGATTAATATCTTATATTGAAAAGGAACATACTTATAATGAAGAGATGCATTCCTATATTGAAGAGGTGCAATTGTTCAGTTGTACATGACCATTGGAAGACTATATAAACGAAAATTCATGTTGAAATAGGGTGTGTCTCTGTGCTTAAAATATGAAGATCAATAACAAAGTCAGAGGCCAAGAAAGTAAATGAAGATATGCAACAAAATCCAAAGAAGACTATGAATATTTGAAGATTGAAGTATTTATCATAAAAAGGGAGGTTGGGTGGTGCTAGGTCAAGTTGGAGATGGCAAAGGAGACTGAATATTTGAAGATTGAAGTACTTATTATAAATTGTTGAAAAAGGATAATACTGATTCACCCCCCTCTCGGTATTAAACAATATTCCAATAGTCAAAGGCTAGGATAAATGGAGGGGTCTTTGTCTTCGAATGGATGCCTATGCTAGCTACATTTACAATAGTTTTCCATGTTGTTTTGACTTCGTATTTATTTATAGTACTATGTTTGTTCTTAGAAGAATTTTGTTTGTTTTCACAGCCAACTATGATTTTTTGTTGTGGATTTGGGAGAGATTTTAAGGTGTTCAATAACATATCTCTCTATTGCAAGATGTTGCAAATTCATACATGGAAACATTATCCTTAGTCTTTTTCATGTCTTTGATTGTTTGACAACATAGGTATTCCAACAGAGGATGAACACCTTTAGTAACCACTCACACAACCAGATCAAAGATCAACACACTAATGTTTTTACGTGGTAAAACCCTTGTGGGGAAACATCCATGACCCCAAAAAAGATGGCCAATTGGATCAATTTATTAATGAAAAATAAAAATATTACAGAGAGATTTGCAAGAGAGTTTCTCACAATCGATCATTAACAAATGACCCTCCATGCTCTTTAAATAGATATCGTGGACCAATCAGGTGCTAAACCACAATGTAGCCATTAATATTGAGGAGAATATAAACCATCATATCACTCTATGTCAACAACATATCTTGACCATAAGATTACCTAAATAAAAATGCATACTAATGAATACTAAAGAAACACACTTTTACTTAATGACACATAAGACCAAGTTGATCTTAACTAAATCCTCAGTGTCTAAATATCATAACATCCCCCCCTAAGAAAAACTTGGGATGTGATTGAAGGATTTACAAAGGAAACACAATAGGAGAAGGAAGGAGGCATTAGAGCCTATCCCCCCTTAGTGACAACTTCCTGAACTCTAAACATAGATCGAAGTTTGGAAAAATTCGCTTCTGTAAGAGACTTTGTGAAAATTTATACAACCTTATCTTTTGTAGGACAAAAGAACACTTCGATAACTCGATCATGAATGAGCTTTCTGATGAAGTGCATGTGTAGCTCGATGTGTTTGTTACGGTGATGTTGAACTAGGCATTTGGCGATCTTGATGGCACTCTGATTGTCGCATCAGAGGGTTGTCAGATGTTGTTGATGGTATCCAAACTATGAAAGGATCTATCAAAGCCACAAGGCTTTCTGAATTGCATTAACTGTCACTCAATACTCTTCTTTTGCTGAAGAAAGAGAAATAGCTTATTGTTTCTTATAGGTCCAACTGCCAGGTCTTGAACCAAGGCTGAAAACATAACATGTAGTAGACTTTTGATTATTAAGGTCGATGACCCAATCTAAATCAGTGAAATCAACCAATAAAGGAGTCCCCACCGAGTTGTAATGTTTCCTAAACTGAATTGTACCCCAAACATACCTAAGCATTCTTTTAGTTTCTTTCCAATGGCTTTCATGGGGTGTTTTCATATACCAGATAACAAGACCAATAAAAAAGGAAACATCAGGATGGGTATGAGCCAAATATAAGAGACTACAAACTAGTTGACGATACAAAGTGGGAACAATTTCAGGAGAAGTACAAGTGGCAACAAGTTTGAATCTAAAATGGAAGGGATAAGGGGTTGGTTTAGACACTTCCATGTGAAAGTGATGAAGAAGTTCACAAGCATACTTAGACTGGAAAGAAAAATTCCTTCCTTGGTTTACAAAACTTGGAGGCCAAGGAAATACTACAAATATCCTAAGTCGGTCATTTCAAATTTCTTCTCAAGGCTGGATTTCACATGGTTTAAAAGTTTAGGGTCACTACCAGTGAGGATAAGATCGTCAACATAAGAACAAGGATGATGAGATGGATTCCTACTTTCTTGGTATAGACATTAGGGTCAAAATAAAATCTAGAAAAGCCTGAGGATTTTGCTTAAGACCATAAAGACATTTCTTAAGGTGACAAACAAGGCTAGAGTCATTCTAGACATGGCAAGGAGGTTGTTCCATGTAGATTTATTCTTGCGAATCCCCATGAAAGAAGGCAGATTCAACATCCATATGATGGACCTCCCATTTATGTGAAGTTGCAAGGGCTAGAACAAGGTAGATGGAATTCATTTTGGCTACAGAGGAAAATATTTCATTATAGTCAATGCCTTCAACTTGAGAGAATCCTTTGGAAACTAACTGGGCCTTGTGTATTTCAACACTTCCATCTCATGCATACTTAGTTCTATACACTTATTTGCATCTGAATTTTTTTTCTTCCATTCAGAAGAGGTACAAGATCCCAAGTATCATTTTCCATTAAAGAACGATACTATTCATTCATTGTTGTATCTTAATCTGGATGACCTTAAACTTATGAAAATGTCTCTAGATAACGAGTCTTTGAAACTTGAGCCAAAAGAGAAGAGGATTAATTGAACTGTGACCATGTTCGATGCTAATTTGAAGGATCACCGACAATATTTATTATTTGGGTTGGTTGTCATCGATGTTAACCATTGAAGAAAGTCTGGTAGCAAATTCTGGTAGCACAAAGGTTTGGGTAATGGACCCAAGTTTGTTTGATGGATAATTGTATGAGTTTTGATATATTTGCAGTTAAGACTATTCCATATAGATATTACACGTCATTCCATTTTCGATGGTATGTGTAACGTCACATAACTCCTCACAGTTAGAGAGTTATGGCCATGTGAAGTTGGAGAAAGGTTTGGGTAGTGGACCCAAGTTTGTTTGATGGATAATGGTATGTGTTTTGATATATTTGCAGGTAAGAATATTCTAGGTGGATAGTACATGTCATTCCATTTCTAGTGTTATGTGGAACGTCACATAACTCCTCACGCTTAGAGAGTTATGGCCATGTGAAGTTGGAGGACCCTCATGAGTCATCTAGAAGCCCCAAAAGGTCAAAGTAGTCAAAGTGGTTTAAGAGATTTTAGAAGGTAAATAATAAAGTGAAGTGATGAGCGTACTATAATTCAAATTGAATACAAAATAAATTATTTAAATAATAAAGTTAATGGAGAAATTACTAAGTTGACAAGTGGTTAGAAGTGGGTTAACCCTAAAATAAGGAAAGTGGGTTAAGATGGTTAAAAGGTAGCCCCTTGAGGAAGCTACATGAAAGTATAAATAAGAGGCAAGGCTCTCCCATTTTAATCACACTTGAGCATATTGAATATCTACAAGTGAATGAGGTAACCAAAGGATATATAAGCCAAATTTCAGAGAGAAGGTGAAGTAAAGAAGGCCGAAATTCAAGGGAGGATAAATTATTTTGATGATGCTTTCCAAGGTATGTTATTTACAGGTCATCTTACCATTTTCACAATAACATTTTTTTCTAGAATGATTCAGACCATGAAATTGGGAAAACATTGAGGAAACATATCCAAGTAGACATGGTACAAATTTCATCTTGTGGGTCGTTGTATTTTTGGAGTTACACTCTGTGGAAAACAGGGTTTGTGGCTAGTCCTGAAACTACTATAAAACAAGTGTTTCGGGTAAAAACGTCATAAATTCTTCATAAAAGATCCAAAATCAGTAAGACAAAAAATTTTGGTTATATTACAGTTTGTAGTATTCTGTGTACAATTTTCAGATCCATACAACTAATATTTCGTGCGGGGAACACTCTACAAGTTCGCTCTCTAGAATAAGCCATAATTCAACAAGGTATGCTATGTTTTCCATAAATCCTTTTCTGAGAGGTTATAAGTAGTTACACCTAGAGGAATTTCATTAAACACACTGAATAACATTGTGTACAATTTTCATATCTTTATTCATTACAGGTACATAGTTATGATTATTTCAAGTTAGGGTTTTTGATTAATCCAAAACTAGTCATGTGAGACTAAAGTAAAGTTTGATGAAAATTTTAGTCTCTTGCTGTTAAAGTTAAGGAAGGTTTGCAGGTATGTGATATTATACACGAGGTCTATTAAAGAGTTACACATCATATTTGGATGATGAAATTGATGAGGGATTTTGGTTGAGTTACATGTTGGGTACATGGTTGAGACAAGTAGTTGATGAGTTGGCACATACATGAGGTGTATAGTCGATGATGTTGGTACATATTGATGAGTCATATTTTATGAGTAGTTGATACATTATTGGTACATAATTGGTACATGGTTGGATGCACTTGTTTATGGTACATGATGATTACAGGTTGTTTGGTACAGGTTGGTGCATGGTTGATGCTCTTGTTTATGTTACAGGTTGATTACAGGTTGAGGTATAGGTAGATGCATGGTTGATGCACTTGTTTATGTTACAGGTTGATTATAGGTTGAGGTACAGGTTGATGCATGGTTGATGCACTTGTTAATGTTACAAGTTGATTACAGGTTGAGGTACATGTTGATGCATGGTTCAGGCTATTGGTACAGGTTGTTTGGTGCAGTTTGATTGGTACAGGTTTACAACAATATATCTCACAGTGATAGTGTGACAATGGTTCCATCATTCTACTTCTATGTCAGGTCGGTTGGACGGGGCAAGGATAAGTGGTTGTAGCCAGAGAACTTAGGGGGTTGTAGCCTTCTTCTGGCTGTAGCCAAAGAATTGGGGAATTGGAGCTTCCCTCAAGTTGTAGCATGAGAAACTAGGGGGTTGGATCCTCCTTCTAGTTGCATCTAGAAAAAAAAAGAATTTGGTGCTTCCAATGAATGTAATTCTTCAAGACATATAAGAAAAAGAATTATGTGGTTTTCTCTCACTTTAGGTTTCCATGTAAAAACACTGATGTACTATGTATATGTATGATTTCTCATTTGTTCATTGTTTATTTACTCTGCAATTATTGGATGATAATGCTACACTGATATGACACTTACATTATATGGTTAAAAAGGATTAAATTGCTCTATTACTGATTCACCCCCCCCTCTCAGTAATCCAACAATTGGTGTCAGAGAAGGTTCCTTCATAAATCAATTTAACCATTGAAAGGTAGATCATGGAGAGAAACAACATGTATAAAAATGGAATACCACAACTTTATGGATAGAAGTATGCATTTTGGAGCAAAAGGATGAAAAAATATATACAGGCACATGGATTTGAAATTTGGCAATCAATTGTAGATGGATACAAAGAACCAATAGTTCCATCGACGAATGAAAGAGCAATAAAACTTGGGCAAAACAATTCCAAAGCCACAAATTCACTTCTGAATGGTCTTTGTGAATCAATTTACACCAAAGTTATACATTGTAAATCCGCTAAAGAGATTTGGGACAAGCTTCAAAATATTTATGAAGGAGATTCAAAAGTCAAAGCAATAAAGCTTCAAACTTACAGAGGTTAGTTTAAAAAACTAAAGATGAAGGAAGATGAGAATATTGCAGCTTACTTATTACGAGTCGATGAAACAGTAAATGCAATCATAGGATTGAGAGAAGAAATTAAAGAATCTGTAATTGTTCAAAAGGTACTAAGATATCTCCCTATGGGATTTGATCCTAAGATATCAGCACTAGAAGAAATATCATATATAGACTCAATAATCATGAACGAACTACATGGAATCTTCACAACATATGAAATGAGAACTGAATAGGAAAATCCAAATATAAAAGAAGCAGCTTTCAAAGAATCCAAAAGGTCAAAGCAAAAGGGAACGCAAAAGGAAAAAGAACATATCAACAACAGTGACATCTCAGAAGATAATGAAGAAATGACCAACTTTGTCAAAAGATTGAACAAGGGAACCAACGACAGATATAAAGGTAACTTTCCTTTGATTTGTTTTAATTGTGATGGTATTGGTCAGTTTTCTAACAAATGTACTCATAAGAAAAACATGAGGAATGATGAAGGTTAATAAAATAGAAAACAGACATATAAAGTCAAAAGAACCACAAAGAAAGTTTTCAAGAAAATCTTATGCACCAAAGAAGGCATCTCATCATCAGATGAAGATGAATTCAGTGACAGTGAGACATAAAGAGTTTTATTCATGGAAGTAGAAGAATATGACAAAGAAGACACCGAAGAAGAATATGAAGAGGCCAAATAATAATATGAAGAGGCAGAAGTTGACTACTGAGAAGAATTGTTGTGTGCCATAGAAGTTATAAGAAGAGAAAAGAAGAAAAACAAGAAGCTACAAGCGAAACTAGACAAGAAAGAAGACACTCAGGAACTAGAACAAATGATCACAAATTTGAAGGTTCAAATAGAAGAAGATAAAAGAGTTGAAGAAGCACTCAAAGAACATCTAGAAGAAAGAGACATGATCATTGGAAATTTGGAAGCAAAGATTTTCACATTAAGAAAGGATCTTCAAAAGAAAAATATGTAGAACAACTCAAAAGTTTTGGATGACATTATCAGCAGTAAAAAACCTCATCATGACAAGTCTGGACTTGGATAAAATCAGACAGAAAAGGGATCAAGCTCCAAAACAACAGAGAAAGAAACATATCCAAAAAGCTATGTAGAAACAATCAAAGGGGATAGGAAGATCTACAAGGAAGATTATAGGGACACTCCTCCATCGAGAAGATTAAGATTTCAAAATCAACAACCGATAGATAGAACTCGAGAAGAAGAAGGATTCATAAGAGAAACTCCTTTCAGAAGATATTCAAGTCCCAGGTTTCAAACTATATTTTTTGGTTTGTGTTATGCATGTAATAATTTTGTACATAAAGCTATGAATTGTAGAGCTAACCACATGAATATAAACAACTTTGAAAGTCATACAAAAAAGGGTTATCCAAGAAGGCCTAGTGAAACACAGAGAAGAAGTTACAACAGGTTTGAATCATTGAGCACTGAAGTGGAATGATACAAGTGTAACAACTTTGGACACATGGCTGAAGATTGCAGAATGCCAGTTCTTCCTAGAGAACCACAACAGAACAACAACAATCACAGACAGGAACCTCAAAAGATAACATGGATAAGAAAGCAAAATCAATATAGCAATGAAGAAAGCACACTCACTCTACAAGATAAGCAAAAGAAACGTGGTTGGTATGTTGACAATGGATATTCAAAACACATGACATGTGATAAATACAGGTTTCTTACATTAAGAAATGAAAGATATGGATCAGTCTCCTTTGGAAATGATGATTTAGCTAAAATCATTGGAAAAGGCACAGTCTGAATTGGAAACAAGAATACCAAGGCAAAAAATATTATACTAGTAGAAGATATGAAACATAATCTTCTAAGTGTGATTCAAATGTGCGACCAAGGTCGTAAAGTTACTTTCGATTCAAAAAAGTGCGAGATAAGAAAATAAGGTTCAGGAAAATTGATTGAAACAACAGCAAGAACTTCAAGCAACATATATGTACTAAGTAAAATTGGAAATGAAAAGTGTTGTCTAGGAAGAGAAGATGAAATTTGGATATGGCACAAAAGAATGGGTCACATACACTTTGATAACTTTGTCAAAGTCATAAAAAATGAAACAATTAGAGAAATGCCCCATATTACGAAACCAACCAACACTTTATGCAAGCATTGTCAACAAGGAAAGAAAACAAAGACTAGGTTTAAATCAAAAGAATATTCAACGACAAGACCAATGGAAATTGTGCATACTGATATAGTTGGACCAACTACAACAAAGGGTTTAAAAGGTGAGAAATACTTTATTTTATTAGTTAATGATTATACAAGAATGACTGCAGTTTTCTTTCTCAGGAATGAGTCAGAAGCTTTTGAAAACTTTAAGGTCTACAAGGAAATGGTTGAAAATGAAATGGATTCAAAAATAAAATGTTTGAGATCTGATAATGGAGGAGAGTTCACTTCAAAGGAATTTATGGACTACTGCAACAAACATGGAATAAAAAGACAATTCTTCATTACTAGGAAACCTCAACAGAATGGAGTTGTTGAAAGAAAGAACATGACAATACAAGAAATGGCTAGAACAATGTTAATAGATTCCAAATTGACAGATATATTTTGGACACATGTAGTGCATATAATGATTCACATTCAAAATAGAGTAATTCTCAGAAACAACACTGACAAAACTCCCTACGAGATATGCAAAGGAAGACCAACAAATGTGAAGCACTTCAGAGTATTTGGAAACAAATGCTACATCAAAAGAGAAGATGGAAAAATGGAAAAGTTTGACTCTCATGTGGACAAAGGAGTACTTGTTGGTTACTCAAGTACAAGGAAATCATACAAGTGTTACAATTTGAGGTTGAACAAAGTTGTGGAAAGCATCAATGTAACAATTGATGAAACAGGTGGATGCGAATTAAAGGAATAAGAAAATAAATCAATGGAACAACTTTACGAAGAAGAAGCATAAGGTGAAGAAGAAGTAGAAGGGGAAGATGAAGAGGATTAGACAGAATTAGAAGAGCAAGTTCAACAAGTGCCTCCAAAGACACTTAAAAAATGAGTACATAAGAATCATCCTTCAGATCAGATTATCGAAAAAAAAGATGCAGGAGTTGAAACTAGAAGAAGAATCTGTTCACCAAAAAAAATGCACCTAGCACTCTCATCTACGATTGAACCAAACAGTTTTGAAGAGGCCAACAAGGATGAATTTTGGAATAAGGCCATGGATGAAGAATTGAATCAAATAGAGAAGAATGACACTTGGGAATTGGTTCCAAGACCAAATAATAAGAATGTGATTGGCACAAAGTGGGTATTCAGAAATAAATTGAATGAATATGAACAAGTTACAAGGAACAAAGCTAGATTGGTATGTAAATGATACACACAGGTTGAAGGAATCGACTTTGAAGAGACCTTTTCTCCAGTTGCCAGAATGGAAGAAATTTGATTTCTCCTAGCTTATGCATGCTCCAAGAATATTAAAGTGTATTGGATGGATGTGAAATCATCTTTTCTGAACAGGGAACTTGAAGAAGAAGTCTACATTGAACAACCAGAAGGATTTCAGTTGTTAGAGAACGCAGATTATGTGTGTAAACTGAAGAAGGATTTGTATGGTCTAAAACGTGCTCCTAGAGCATGGTACTAGAGACTAGATAAATATTTACAATAGGCAGGGTTCAGAAAAGGAAGTGCAGACAACAACCTCTACATCAAGGTAACTCAATATAGTATTTTATTAATTGAAGTTTAGGTTGATGATATTATTTTTGGAAGTATTGATGACAGGTTAAGCCAAAAAATTTCAAAGGATATGCAAAATGAATTTGAAATGCCATTACTTGGATAACTATCCTTCTTTCTAGGTCTTCAGATATCTCAAAGAAAACAAGGAATTTTTATTTCCCAAACTAAGTATATCAGAGAAATGCTAAAGAGGTTTGGAATAGAAGATTGCAAACCAATTACCACTCCTATGCAAACCAGTTGCAAGTTGAGAAAAGATGATGATTCCAAATATACAAACCAGAGGAAATACAGGTCAATGATTGGTAGCTTACTATATGTGACAACATCCAGACCAGATGTAATGCAGGAACTTGGAAAAGTGGCATGATTTCAAGCAGAACTAAAGGAATCACATGTATTAGCAGAACAAAAGAGTTTGGATTATGGTATCCAAAAAGAAAGGATCTATCAATTATTGCCTACACAGATGCAGATTGGGAAGGTTGCATTGATGATCGACGAAGCACAAGTGGAGTAGCGTTCTACTTGGGTGAGTGTTTAGTATCATGGTTAAGAAAGAAACAATCACCAGTATCCTTATCTACAACCAAGGTAGAGTATATTGCAGAAGCAACATGTTGTACACAGGTTCTATGGATAAAACAAACTCTGACAGATATACAGGTTGAGTATGGTGAGCCCATTCCAATCTATTGTGATAATACAAGTGCCATCAATATCTTAAAGAACCCGGTGATGCACTCCAAGACGAAGCACATTCCAATAAAGTATCACTTTCTACGGGAATGGGTTACAACAAAGAATATCATATTTGAATATGTGGGCACAAAAGAACAAGTGGCAGCCATCTTTACAAAACCACTTCCACGGGAAGCCTTGAGTATCTATGCTAGAGACCCAGAGTAATTTCTACTCCAAAATGAATGCTTATCTTATATGTCTTATATTTACATGAGGAAGCACCATAAAGAGGAAAATTCAGGTTGGAAGATCAGTTTCAGGAAGAGTTCAGTCAAGGGGAGAATACCCAAGGACAGTTCAGTTAGGGGGAGCAACTCCAGATGGAAATATACCTTTTCCATTGATGACAAAGGGGGAGAGATTTATTAGATGCAAAGGTAAATGCTTGGAGAAAGAGCACAAAGGCATGGTTCCAGGGGGAGCGATGGTCACAGGGGGAGCATGAGTGATATGACTTCAATATTGCATCAGAGTGTTGCCATCAATGTCAAAGGGGGATATTTTTGTTTATTTGGGTTGGTTTTCATTGATGTCAACCCTTGAAGAAAGTCTGGTAGAAAATTACGGTAGCATAAACGTTTGGGTAATGGACCCAAGTTTGTTTGATGGATAATTGTACCAGTTTTGATATATTTGTAGGTAAGACTATTCCAAATAGATATTACATGTCATGCCATTTTTGGTGGTATGTGGAACGTCACATAACTCCTCACGGTTAGAGAGTTATGGCCATGTGAAGTTGGAGAAAGGTTTGGGTAATGGGCCCATGATTGTTTGATGGATAATGGTATGAGTTTTGATATATTTGCAGGTAACAATATTCTAGATGAATA